>ML814905.1:79267-90858 GCA_009831015.1 Picea engelmannii | reverse complement strand
TATTTCTTCGATGTTAATTAATCTTCTAATTCTCCTTGAAATGAAGAGGCCAATTCTTGAATAAAGGTAAGAGCATGAGACAATAATTGCTTGAATACATCTAACTACCTGGTCCACTTAACACAATTGAAACACCAACAATGAAATATTGATCTTTCTCTTAATCTATTTCTACTAGTTGCATCTACATTATTTCTTCCCATTTCGTATCTACAAATGCTTTCAACTACTACAAATCTAAGTGTCTTGGGTAGCCTGGTCTAAACTCTGAGAGAAAATTTCTATCTACTAAGGTTGCATCATGTAGCTCGGTGATTTTATCATCCACAACCTAAATCTCCTAAAACTTATCTCTCTTCTCCAAAGGATTATTGAGTGCTCGAGCCTCATTTTTGAGCTATTTAATCTCTCTCTTAACTCCTCAATGGGGTTTTCCTAGTGCTGAAGCAATCCCATCCAATCCTATATTGTAGGATAAATGAGCTAACTCTTTCTAGTATCCTTCTAGAAATGCTCATTGTATAGATTTTGCTTCTTTGAGTAAAAAAATGACTTTCTCTATAATCTCTCACATTTTTTTATTATCATGTGACTTCTCAGTGTCCAACTTAGCCTGTAGGGTAGCCATATTCTCCCCTAATTGTTTCCAAGGGGAGATAATATCCAAATGATTGATAGATGGGAAGTTAGGCACAAAATATGGGATTCTTGAATCATGCTCCTTTATCTCATGCCACCTATTATGAAAATGCAGTAGGATTCATAAACTCGGTGTGACATATGTTTCTTGTGTTCAATGTGGCAAGGATTAAAGTTGGGAACCTGGAGCAATCCTTCACTCAATGCATTGAAAACTTGGAAGCAGAGTGCCAATTTTTAAGAAATTTGACCATAACTCAACCCATTCAGTCTCTTTTGATATACCTGGTGTTTGTGGCCTCTCATCATGGGAATTCAAAATATGTACAAGGCAGATTGGAAGCGAATCCTATGGATATTGAAGAATATTCTCCACAACAAAGTGGAGTGCAAGGGGTGCAAGAATATGGATCAACAATTAACTAATGTGTTTCAAAATCTTCTTTTTGTTCGGGTAATTTATGAAGAAATACTCTAATCAGATAGTGTGGATGTATATAAAGGAAGTATCTATATTTTTCAGTGTTTCAAGAGGCATAGATACTTTGGAAATATTCTGCATTTTTGTAAAAAAACTTCTAGTTTTTATTGTTGCATCGGCAAGGCATTTTATATAATATAAAATCATCATTTTCCTTTTAAAAGTAACAATGGTTGTTGTAGGTGAATCCCCCCGTGGACAAGTGGATTCCCTCTTGGTATCTAGACTCTTAATGCCAAGACAAAAAATTTCTTAACATGGACACTGACTTCCTTTTAGATCTAATCAAGCTAATGAACAAAAGAGAAGGAGAAAGATATGTACCTTATTAGCGAAGTTTTTCCTTGCAAAGTCTTGGATAAGCTTCGATCCTGAGTTCCCTAATAGGTCCTGTAGGACAAACAAAGATACAATGGACTTCCTACTCTACTGATATTATCTCAAATATAGATCCATCTACTGCAGAAAAACTCATATGGAACAAGTACACATTTGAAAGAAATAGGCCAAGCATTGATTATTAATGAGAACAAGTAAAAGTACTTACAATCCTTTGAATCAAGGTGCAACAACTTCTTCCAGTTCTCCTCGTCCAACCCCTTTGCTCAAGTAATCTACACTGATTTATTTGATGGCATCTCACTCATGAGATCATAAGTGTCACATCTCCAATCTCTTATGTTCATACCACTTATAGGATCATAAGTTTGGTATCAATCTCTAGTCTCTCCTTCATGTACCTTTCACCATGAGAAGGCCTTCTTATATAACCTTGGAGAGGCTCAACCACTTGAGAGATATTTGGGATAAGTTGAGGATTCCTCTCCTTTAGTTGAGGATATTCCCTAATATCATGCCTTGACCATCTATTTGAATCCAACTACCTTCAAGAATTGAGGGATTCTTCCCTTATTTGCCTCAACAAACCAAAAAATTTCTCAGAAAAGGGTAGCGCTCCCCCAAAATGGTGCACATGGAACTCAAAAACTCCCCCAAAGAGGCTCAGGGAATGCCAACACTCCCTGATAGTGGGTAGGGGAGAGCTCCTCTCCAAAATTCATTTTTTAGTGGTTCTTTCTATGGAAAAAGGTTTGTACTCCCTGCCAACTGATTTCTCTTCTTCCAAACTAGCCTTTGAGGTGTCTTAAGTGTCTTTGTGACATCGTTAGAGGCACAACATGGGAAATATGGAAGTATGATTTTTGTGACACTCGAAACACTTGTAGTCAAGATGTGACACTTTCGGACAAGATGCGACACTTACAACACTTGTAATGTCGACACTTGCGACACTATCGAAGTGAGTAATTTTGAGGTGTAACAGATTACCCCCCAAAGTACAAAGTTAGAAGATAATGATGACTGAAGTACTTTGTATACTTTTTCGAGCAAGGGTATGGACACAAAGAAACCAAAAAAAGTTGCACACAACCATTAAACAAATATTATGACATGTTTCAAACCCAAGGCAGGCATATTTATGCTTGAGTGATAAAGACTTTTTAGGTATGGCCGCCATAAAATACACTGCAGATCCATAATTATATTGACAAAATGGTATAGCCACTACAAATACAATGTGGATCTATACTCCTATGACCTAAACTGATCGTAGCCACGAAGAATACACAATGGATCTACGAGATGACAAGACATAGCCACGACCAATGCAAAGTGGATCTATGTAACAGTATATGTGTCATAGTCCAAAAGAACTCCTTTGCAACCTAGGCAAAGTATACATAAGAGTGAAAACTCAACCCAGGGTATTCTTACTGATCCCAACGTAGTATGAATATAACCATATGAATAGATGTCCTGATGTCGAACATGGAAGAAACCACTTGGTTTCCAGTCAATGATGTAAACCGTTAACAAGCGCGAGTGAGATCACCATTGATGTCAATGATTCCCAAGGTACTCTAGTACATTCCAATGAATGTGAATAGATGAGATGAAGTTAAACATCCATGGATTCATCCGATCAGAGTTCAATGATGTAAACCCACTATCGAATGTGAGGAGGTCTGCCATTGAGGCATGTAGGTCCCAAGGTACTAACTGGTTTCTAAGTCTAGTTCCCGAATAATGTGTTGAAGTCGATAGGAATAGACTCGTCGAAGGAGGGCCTTGAAGTATCCCCCATCAATGACATGAAATGGTCACAAAGATGTAATTGGTAGATCAAATGAACATGGACTGACATGGGTATTGAAACAAGATATTTGTGATGGCTGACTCTCGAGGCAGATACTTCCCTTGAACACTGAGGCACAACAATAGAAACTTGACATGGATCAAAACATGATAATGCAGTGGATGTTGTGACTTTCGTCAGGTGACCCAAAGGAGTAACAGAGGATTGGCTCAGTGCAGAGGTTTAGTGGATTAAAATGTGTGCAAAAGCAAAGTGTCGTGTTCAAGGGCGACTGTAAGGGCTACTGGTAGTGTTCTCAAAAAACTTCTTGGCTTGCTTCTTTCAATTTTTACCCCATCTAGATAGACGAGTACCTCTTTTTAATTTAACGAGATCGAGGAGGGTAGCACATGCTCGATATGAATCACCTTCGGTAATTCCCTCTTACTTTTTTTAACAAACTGGAAGAAGTAAGGGTTCGGTCCCGTATGGGACCTTCAATGTATGATTGTTTAACGAGTCCAGATAAGGTAAACTCAGTTGTTTTTCATATTTAGAGCATTTGAAAATGACTTAAAGATGACTCCAATGTTGTCCTTTTTCGTAATGTTAGTCTTGTGAGGT
Source organism: Picea engelmannii (assembly GCA_009831015.1). Taxonomy (NCBI): domain Eukaryota; kingdom Viridiplantae; phylum Streptophyta; class Pinopsida; order Pinales; family Pinaceae; genus Picea; species Picea engelmannii. The sequence goes on along the minus strand of ML814905.1, from coordinate 86,977 downwards.
CAAAAAAGAGATAAATTACCACTCGAAAGAAACCCTTTAAAACCTTTTAACAAGTGGGAAAGGAAGCAAGATCACTCGGAAATCTTTTCATGTTTAGAGAGTCTGAAAAGAGCTCAAAGACAACTCCAAGGGGTTCCTTTCTTGTATATCCATGCGAGTCCAAAAAAGTGATAAAAGTCTACTCGGTTACATTATCATGTTTTCCGATCACAAGAAAGAACAAATACTAAGCTCGGTATGCCCCCATCTTGAAAGCTAGTGGCTTAACTCCAGAATGATCATCAAAGGTTGGAGACATGCCCTCCAAGCTTCAATTCATTCACCGACTTTGAGTTTGTCACCAATTTCTCTACTAGATGGAGAAAAAGGATAAGAGTGGATGAAATGAAGGTTCAAGAGAGGTGACTGTTTCATTTTTTAACGAGCTTGACATAGGAAAAAGAACTATGCTCAGGGCTCCGGGTTCAATCCCTAGATTGTTGTTTCATTTTTTAACGAGCTTGCTATAGAGAGGAAAACTATGCTTGTGACCTCAGTTTCATTTTTTAATGAGCTTGAGACAGAGAAGAAAAAATATGCTCGTGACCTCTAATTCATTTTTTAATGAGCTTGCCACAAAGAAGAGAAACTATGCTCGTGACCTCTATTTCATTTTTTAACGAGCTTGCCACAGAGAAGAGAAACTATGCTTGTTAACTCTATTTCATTTTTTAACGATCTTGCCACAGAGAAGAGAAACTATGCTCATGACCTCTGTTTAATTTTTTAACGAGCTTTCCACAGAGAAGAGAAACTATGCTCCTGGACTATTCTTGATCATGGCTGCCAAGAAAATAACGTCCTGGAAGGACACCATGTCAAGGAAAAAAAATTGGTCATGAATTCCAAGAGATCTTCATTGGATGGAAGAAAATCACTCTGTAATGAACACATGTTGAGGGCCTCGTCAGGGGTAAGGAGATCAGGCTCCAATAGCCCTACCGAAGAGATCACCATATCAACTATTGGATCCAAATCATCGGAAGTTGAAGGCATGGGAGACGATGGAAAATCAACATCGGGAGGGGAGATAGAGTGTATATCTTCCTGAATTTCTTCACGAGGGGGAAGAAAAGAGGATTGATGATGGTTATCATCTCGAGGTGGCTCGTCAATGCTCAACATTTCCATAATAGATTCAACTGAGGGAAAAATTGGGGAAATGTAGTTGATCGTAGACAACAAGGAACATAATCGTGATGGCATTGAGTAATTTTCGGGTGCCAATAGATGTTGGTCATCCGAAGAGGGAGAATCAGATTGAATAGAAACATATGAGGTTTTGGCTGAACTAAGTGGCACTGTGTCACCTAGTACATCGAATTCCAACGGACTAGATACAATCCAAGGGTTAGATGATGCCAAAGATTGATAAGCTGTGGTTGAAATTGTAACAACCCTAGCTAAATGATTTCTTAAGATTTACCAAGTATAATTAATTAAATAATTAATTGTCCTAATGTGTATTAGTTAAATAATGATTATTTATTAATAATATTAATTAATTAATTACTTATTGTTTAATGTGTTGATTAATTAATTAATTAATTAATTAACTCATTTAATGTTTAGGGTAAAGGATTAAATACTTAATAACTTTTAATTCATTATTATAAAACTTTACGTATGAAAGGGGATAAGGTATTGAATAGAGGGATAAGGTCGTAAATGGAGGGATAAGGTGGGTGGCATTAAATGAAGGAGGAGGCAGTGAATGGGGAGGAGTTTGGGTGGATTGTTACAGGGGTGCACTAGGTTGTTGGGAGTTTTGGGCTCGAGGGCCAAGAATCCTCACTGAATCCTGGAGCTAGGGAGCCAGACAGGCTCTGTTCCTAGCTGGCAGGGAGGAAAGATTCAGTTTTGGGTAGAGTTTGGGCAGAGCAGAGGAGAGGACAACCAGAGATTGGGGAATTATCATCAGACAGAGGTATGAATTTCATGAATTTGTTGTGTTACGTGGTTGTTAATTAAATTTACTTTCATGTTGTTAATAAATTTAATTTATGTTGAAAAATAAATGATTATACGTTGATGATTGAATTGTATAGAATATAATTTCTTCATTCTTTAATTTTAGCTTGTATTTTTATAATGCTCTGTGGGGACAGAGACCTTACACATGGTATTAGAGCCCTGGTTTAGAAACTTGGACCAGGGCCTACCCACCTACCCAATTTAGGAATGGAACTGTAGCCACCCAGAAATTTAAACAACCCTAAGTATATATATATATATATATATATATATATATATATATATATACTCTTCTTTTTGCATATCTTTAACATACATATATATAAGTATGTTAAAGATGTGCAGAAAGAAGAGTAAAAATAATAATAATATAAAAATATAGTAAAATATAAAAATATATATATTAGAAAATATATTACATATTAAAATGAAGAAAAAAAAAGTTACATATTGAATATATATATAAAATGAAGGGTGGTGTGTGCACACAAGTGTTAATCACTAACACTAATCCATATCACATATCAAAATCCTATTCCACATGTCAACACATAAACCAACACAAGCCCAGCACAACACCAAGCCCTTTCTTTTGAACATTTCTATATAAATATAAAATAACAAAATAAATATATAAATAAATTAATTAAAATAAATAGAAATTCCTACCTATATATTCGATCCGACGACTGGAAGATGGCAAGACAGACTTTTCTCTTACAAATTCCTCTCTACCAATAGAACCAATGTCCTCCAACAAGACTCGAACCTTCGACTTGTTCAACAAAAGTTCCTGGCACATAGTGCGCAGCTATGCTTCTAGCTAACCAGTACCGGGATGTGAATTACTTAGGAGGAGTAAACTAATTATATATGTAATGAGGTCATTTCATATTTTTACTCGGCGGTGAAGTATCAACGCAGAACTTCCTCAAACATTAATAGCACATATGCTACGACCCTACACCAAGAATCACTCGGAAAACTATAAACCAAAAGAATAAACAAGGGAAAATGGACAGAAATCATGAAAATAATAAGATATAAGGATGGGCAAACCATCACAAAAGTTGCAACAAACAGATAGTTAATGCATTCACAGTGGTTGTAATTTGTCTCAGACAAATCATAATTGTATCCATGGAGCAAACAATGATTTCCGCATTCTTGCAGCCGCTGTTGTCTGTTTTATTGAAATTTTTTACTCAGGAAGCAGTTTTTGTGGTCCATTTCAGGAATAATTTCCATGCCATGTCGGAGGAGCTCAAGTTTGTTAGTATTGTTTTCAATAGCATGTTGAACTTGAAAAACATTTCCAACTATATCAGACAACGGGTTGAAAGACTGCAGAAGACTCTCGAGGATGGTGAGGAGCTTGTGGATGAATGCAATAGAGGCGAAATCATGCATCGAGCCACGGGAAGGAGCCGCAGGCAACAAAGTCCATGAACCAACACATGCGTTGAGTCCAAAAGTTACACATAAACCATACATAAATCCCAACACTAAGCACCAAACCCATGAGTCGTTTTTTCTCAACGCGTAAGGGAGGAGCCACAGGTAACAAAGTCCATGAACCAACACATGCGTTGAGTCCACAAGTTACACATAAACCATACATAAATCCCAGCACCAAGCGCCAAACCCATGAGTCATTTGTGCTCAAAGTGTAGGGGAGGAGCTGCAGGCAACAAAGCCCATGATATCATACCACATAACTCATCTCGTTGAACCAAGCCTTGCGATACCATGCCCATCAGCCAAAATGAGACTACAGTGCATTCGCACTGCGTGTTATATGCAAATAAATCACATTGTCACTGAAAAAAATATATATATTATACAATCCACCAATGAAACCTGTGATACCAAGCTCACAGACCAAAGCCTAAGCCAAGATCAAGGGAGGAGCCTGCGTTAAAGCATTTAATTAATTGAATGCCAGAGGAAACGCAAGGTCATAAGAGGGGCATCCGACCAAGTCCAGGAACTATCGCGCAAATGAGTCAAGCATGCACCCACAATGTAGGTCACAAGAAAATTCCAGTGCCAGAGCCAAGCACAAGTGGGTAGCCTACACTCACTTCATCATATGCACAACAGTCCAACAACTTCCAAACATGTAACTTCATAAACAAAAACATAACAATACACAAACCCTAGAACCATAGAAATAAATTATATATATAACTAGAAGTCCATCAAAGACCTGTGCCTGAAAAAAAAAAAAACAATTCAAAGCCCAGGAGCTTCACCAAACACCTAGTTGTTAAGTCACACCACAAATCCAAAGCCACCAAGGAGACAACCCACAAGGGTCGGCCTCACATGGAGCCCAATCACCAAAAAAAAGAGAGCAGAGGGAATGCGCCATTGTGCTAGATTCACCCTCCATTCCTGGAATTCATGGATACCAGGGTTGACCGAGCAGAGGGATGGCCATGGCCGTCGGCCTCATCCTTCACCTCTGCAGAGCGTTTGAAGAAAAAAAATGAGAATGAAAAGGGTTGAGTGAGGCTAGGGTTCGAGAAGATAAAGGAGAGAGTAATTTAGGGTTGAGGATGACAGCCCTGGGAAGGAGGGCACGTGGACCTCATGCACCCACGATGCCCAACTTCAAAAAGAAAAAAATTGTTTTTTTTTTTTTTTTATTTCTTTAAAGTTTCTCTTATTTAAATTTTTATTATTTTTAGTTAATTCTTTTTAAAGTTTCTCTTAAATTACGTTTTTTTTTTAAATCGTATAGAATTTGTTTACAAAAAAAAATGTTAAATATATATATATATATATAAGTTTGGATTCTATGGGTTCTGAACCCATGACCACCCACCAAATCCCAAGCCTTAAGTAATGACCAAACATTAATGCGCCACACATATCACTTTTACAAAATAAATTCACATGTAAATAAATTAATTATCAATAGTAACAAAGTACTATCCCGAAGTATAACCTCCCATTATCCAAGTTAACCAAGAACTGACTTCCATGCCCTTAACCATCGTGCCAAGCGCCAAGTCCTTCCATTCCATTCCACCAGTCAAAGCCACGCACCAAGCCCGCAAGGGAGCATTTTGTGCACAACGTATTAACATTAGAAAATTTTAATGTTAATAATGGGTTTGAAACCTATTATTATTAATCAAATATATATCCCCTTGATTAATGAATGTAATAGTGTAACTTTATAATTTATAGGTTAAAAGTCCTTGCAGAGTGGTAGGAGTTTGATGCAGGTTACGAGAAATAGTCAGGGTAGAATAGGGGTATAATAGAAAGCACCATATAAGGGATCTGATGCACTGTGGTGAGTATGGTACAGTGCTAGTGTAATTACTAGGGAGAGGGTCAATAGATTTCTTAGGTGAAGAAATCAAGATTAGAAGCTTTAGCCCTAACCTAGCCACCTCCCTTAAAGAGAGTAACGTCTGTTTACAAACAAGTAAAAAAAAAACTTACGCCTAACCCTGTTTTCTAGTTTAAGTTGTGAAAATGTGAACGTCCTTGAACTCGCCCTGAAAAATTTGGTTGATGCAGGTTAAATCATACAGGATGGTTAGGACTCGAGGAAATCGAGGCAGAGGGGCATCGTCGCAAGGACCACCAACGCTTCCACCACCATCGCCTGAATTAGCCCTCATATTTTTCTCTTTGGAGGCCATAAATGAGACTTGAAAGGGGCGTCAACCAACAAGGATCAAAGTGGAACCCCCACCATCTGGAATGGGTAATACATAAGTGACGAGGGATTCAGGGGGAGGACCTCCACCCGAAGACATCATTAGAGAATTGCAGAAGATCAAACTTCCGGAGTTTGTCGGGGGTCGTGCCAGCGAACGCGCAGAAGCATGGTTGGAAGGCATGACAAGGTGTTTTTCCTTAAGGGACTATGCGTCCACCTCAAAGGTGAAGATAGCGATTTTTTAGTTGAGAGATAGTGCCTTGAATTGGTGGGGCAACCTGGAAAGGCAACTGAATCTTACCCCGAACACCATATCTTGGGAACTTTTCGAGGAGAGGTTCCAAAGGAAATATCTGCCAACTTACTATGAGGAACAACATGTAGGAGCGTTTCATGCCTTAGTATAGGGAAACATAACAGTAGAAGAATATGAGATTAGGTTTATGGAATTGGTCAAATATGTTTCATATATGGATAATGACCAATCATAGGCAGAACACTTTGTTTATGGGTTAAACCCTAAGATAAGGGCTATGGTGTGGATGTGGAAACCGTCTTCAGTAGCAGACGCTTTGGAAAATGCACGTTGTGCGGAGGAACACATGAACTTAATCGGAGGTATGAGACCGACCTTTCCACATCGTCCTAGATTCGTAGTGAAGGCCCCTAGGAAATTTACCAGGGGAGGGGGCTCAAGGCCACCTCCATATGGTAGAAAATCCGCACCAAGGACAGTAGCCGTAGGGATTTCAATGGCAGCAAGTGCAGCATATCATTCATCACCAACGACGCAGGCAGATCCACGACCATCTCAGGGAGCAGCTAGTAGGGGCAGGGGTTCCAGGGGAAGGAACTCATTTCAGAGACAGACCCATAATAGTGCGCAAGTTCAATCCCGTGTTAGCTATTGGGGGTGTGGAGGAACCCATTACCAGCATGACTACCCAGAGTTACAATTAGGATTTGTGCATAGAGAAGGAAAGGCCTCGATGGGAAGAGAAAGTAGTAGCCACCAGATTTACGCAGCAGTTAATAATCGCCAGGACGAACATCAATCCACGGTGGTGGAGTCATCAGGTACTCTAAATCATATCAATGTAAATATTTTATTTTATTCTGGTGCTACAGATAGTTTCATTTCACCATCTACATTAGAAAAGAGTGGGTTGGCAGCCTACAAGCATAATGACTTTGAACAAGTCAAGATGGCTTTGGGGGAAAAACAGGCAGTAGGACCTAGCGTTAATAATTGTATAGTATACCTAGGGGTGTGTACTACCATGTTGAAGGTATATGCCACTACTCTCGGGGCATACGACCTAATCATTGGAATGGATTGGTTAGAATCTCATTGAGCTTTGGTAGATTTTTTCGCAAAAAGGGTGCTTTGTGTCAATGATGAAGGAAGGCCAATAGAGATCCAGGGTGTACGGAGAAGGGTATCATTACGCTCTATCTCAACTATGAAGGTTAAGCGATGCTTGAGGCAAGGGTGTTGAATATATGTAGTGGAAGCTGTGAATGAAAGGAAGGGACCCTCCTTGGATCAGTACCCGGTATTGTCAGAATTTAAGGATGTTTTTCCGAATGAGTTACCAGGGTTACCTCCTGAGAGGGAGCTTGATTTTACTATTGAGCTAAAACTTGGTGCATAACCAATTTCCAAGAATCCATATTGGATGACAATGCCATAAATTTGTGAGTTGCAAATGCAGTTGAAAGAGTTATTGGAATTGGGGCTAATAAGGCCCAGTGTCTCACCTTGGGGTGGACTAGTAATTTTTGTAAAGAAGAAAGATGGTTCCTTACGACTGTGTATAGATTACAGGGACTTGAACCATGCTACAGTGAAAAATAGGTGCCCAATGCTGCGAATAGATGACCTCTTCAATCAGATGAAAGGAGTAGCAGTATTCTCAAAGATTGATTTGCGATTAGGGTATCACCAATTAAGGATTAAGGAAGGATATATTCCTAAAACTTCCTTTCGAACTCGATTTGGACATTATGAGTTC
>ML814905.1:20796-33902 GCA_009831015.1 Picea engelmannii | reverse complement strand
CTCAGAAGAGGTAGCATTTTGTGTGCAAAGACTCTGCAGAGGCGCAGAAGTCGCAGAATCCCTTGAGGATTTGAAGAATAAGTATCGATCAACAAATGAGATCCTGTCGGAAGATCTGCGGTCATTCACGACCGTTAGATTGAAGGAATAAACAAGGGCATTAAATGCCTTAACCCTTTTTCCTTTATCTTCGCGAGTAGCGAAGAAATCAGGATCGTATATCCCCAAGGTCCATGAAAGAATCTAGACCATGGATTTGTGTCCATGCAACTTAGGAACAGTGCAATGGAGAGACAGATCTGAGCCGTCAGATCTTGGTCTAAACAATCGACAGACGTTGGATCTGTCGAGAGTTGCACGAGGTTTAAATCTCACACGAAGAACAGAAGAAGCAGAAGTCCGAGAAGGAGTTCACATCGGGGTTTCAGAATTCGGGAGTTCAGGAGTCCGGAGGATGAGAGTCTCGGCACTCGACAACAAAAGTGTCGAAATAGTGAAAGAACCTGAGCCATTCGTTAGAGAGAGGACATGTGTTGCGAAATCACCCATATCGAGGATTCGGACATCGGGAGTCATAGAGGGAATTCTTTTGACTTCGTGGGTGGCGAAGTTGTGAGAGAATCATAGCTCTCCATATGAGGAGGACAGGCAGCACCTTTTCGTGTACACAGACCCTGTAGGAATCACAGAGGTCGAGGAAATCTTTCATAGTTTCAGAGAAGAGAAGATCAAGAGGGATAGCGCCATTTTGTGCATAGAGCCTTAGCTGCAAAGGTTGCAGAGGAGAAGCAAAGGTCGAGACCTTTGATACTTAAGAAATATTACAAGGAGAAGGAAGAGAAGAACATGTTCAAGGAGGAGCTACAACTGCCATTATATCAACTGGAGCGAAATAGATCTGGGTCGTCGAAAAAGTACGTCCAGATGCGCACAGAAGAGAGCAGAAATGGACGACAGAGAGACTTCGTGGAGGTCGTGGTTGTTGGATCGCACTAAGTTGCGAGGGAGTTAATCAATAGAAGAATCCATGAGAGAATTTGTATGGACGGTGGAGACACTTTGAGATAGAAGTGGCGAACAACTGATAGCCGTTGGATCTTGCAGAGTTGCAAGGCGATTAGGGTTGGTGTAGTACCAAAGAGGTATGAGTTCGAGATCTCGCATCTCGGGGTTTCGCAGGAAGAGAGCACAAGATTTGGGTGCTCCAACTCATGAAGTCACGAAGTGTGAAGTGGCGAGGAGAAAAAAAATCTGAACCATTGGATCCAGGAACGGGAGGACCGTTGGATCAAAACTCCATGGTGATATTGTATATCGGGAGTTCGGGGGTTCAGAGTTTGGAAGGGGTCACTTTCGATCATAGAAGTCTTGAAGTGCCAAGAGCCGAGGCTCGTGAGAACACGTGGCACATCCATTAGGTGGGGCCCACATGATTGACAGTTGGGCATGCGTCGCCCAGAAAGGAGTCAACACTCTGTTGACTTCTCGTGTCTCAGTGATTCGTGAGATAGGAGCACGAAGGCTCAACACTCCAACTCGCGAGGTTGAGAGTTGGGAGAAGTGCAAAGAGGAATTCAACCATTGCTGACTTTTGCGTCTTGGGATTTCGGAGAAGAAGAGCACGAGAGCTTGACGATTCAACCTACGAGGTTGTGAGTAGCGAAAAGTGTCAAAGGGAAGTCATGCATTGCATTTCCCTGAATCATGAAAAGTCGATGAGCGCTTGGCTGGCTTAAGCGCATAGACACAGGATAGGGTCATGTGGACAAGACCCCAAGGGGGAAACCTGCCACTCGCTAGCCCTATCGGGGTTCGACATTTTGTCGTGTCGGGGTTTGCAGAGTCAAAAGACTCGATGCTCTGGTAGTGCTGAGTCGCGAAAAGAGAAAGAGTGCCATACTTGTTCGGCCTGTGGTCGCGACCCACGATCACATGGAGGTGGACAAGGAAGGAACTAGCCTATGCTAAGACCCCCGTAGGTATTTCGGGGATTCTGATCCTCGAGAATTCGATGAAAATTTTTGTTTTCCTTAGTGGGTATGTGACAGGTGTAATAAGGTAATACTTTCATTGTTTAAACCAAGTACTGAAGGTTTTAGAATTCATTATCTGAAGAGTAAACACCCTTTGATATGCATTTTTGTTTCTTCCATTTTTTCAATATGGTTTATAATCTCCATGTTTTCTAGGCCAAACTTCTTCCCTATGCTTCAATAATCAATATTTCCCTTTTAGAAGTAATTAGAACAGTCATCATCAAAAGGCATCAAAACATAGTGTATTGTCAATAGGGTCATCATATGCAAAAAATCCAAAATTGTTGTCCAACATGCTGAGAATCAAAATGGACAGTAAGAACTTGTCTTAAAAAAAATGAAACATTAATTAGAACATCATTTATCAACTTCCTTTAACAACAAGATTAGGTGAAGAAGTTTCTTTTAGGAAGATTTCCAAATTCTCTTCACTCAACATGTTCTTTGCCAAATAGGCATCTTCTGCTAGTTTCCCGTTGCTTGATCTTAGACTAAGATTCTGCTTATACATGTTCACTATCTGTGCTCTTTGTATGTCTTTCTTTCTTACTTTTTTATTCAATTTAGTAAACTATTCATCAAGATCTGCCATATGCCCATTTATCACTTGTGTTAGTACATCATTTCTCTTCTACAATTTCTGATTTGATTCATTTAATGCTTGGATTTCTAACTGTTCTTCTGCATACTTGTATTTGTTCCTTTGGATGACAAGCACTGGCTGTACAAGAGGCTTCCAAAGCTCAAAAACAATTAGGCAATCTCTTGAAACCCTTTGAGACACCTTCATACCTAAAAAATGATGATAAGGGAAAAACAAATAATTTCCCACGAGTCTGTAGCACGTCCTTTGCATTTCTCTCTGCTTGCTTTGACAACTCGGAAAGTGTAGAATGATCGCCAAATACATGTGAATTTTTCAATTTTAATTGTCACGATAACTTTAAATGACCTCTAACTGACCTTGACACGTTGATGTAGGCGAGCTCTCTTTTGAAAGATTGTATCCTCATATAACCCAACAACTTGAATGAAATACTCCACTTGCTCCAAATTTTCCTCACCTAAATCTCTGCACCGTCAATGCCTTTCAACATTGAATCTCAACACTTGGATCTATCTTCTGGAATCTAGATAATCATTCACCTTTAAACAATCTTGTCGACATCTACAAAACTTACTTGACATCTACAAAATCATGTGCACCTGGCAGCTCATCGAATATGATAGCTAGCAGGGAGAGTTTTGTTTTCAAACTGTATTTTTATATCCGCTCAATAGCACAAATCCCACATGCATCGGGTGTTTGAGGTATGAGGACCTTTAAATATGTCAATGGTTTAATAGTATATCGATGAGACATGTGGAGTGTGGTCTTGGCACTTGCATTGGGCTTGTATGTTGACTTGTGGCTCAGCTTGTATTGGTTGTGAACTCTGGTATATACACTTGACATGTGGACTTTGGTGTGTGAAATGACTTAGCTTAGTATTAGACCTAGTTCACTCGAGCACACACCACTTTTTGTTAAAAATTACAAAAAGAAAATATATTTTCTTTTTGCAAATCTAAAGAGACATAAAACTAGGGTTTTAGGCAATACTAACAAAGCTTTTGGAATGTAGGTCAAAAGTGATGATCGCGAGGTGTCTATTCAAAATTTTATAATAGGTGCTCATGAGACTCGATGAAGTTTTATAAAAAACTATGACATAGGAAAATGATCAAAGAGATTTGACAATGCAAGCATGAAGATGCTAAAGACGCTCAAAAATTTAAGAGGATATTTTGAGCACTAATAGCTGCCATAATACCAACACTAAGGAATCATCCATGTATCAATTTTGGCTTGACTATAATCTGCAGCAGATCAATACAATCTGAATAGTTATGCAAACTCAATGAAGAATTTGATTTGAAATTTATTAAGCTGGAAGGAAGCAACATTTATCAGTACTGTAAAGGGGTATCTCTGAGCATTTATTGATGCAGACATGATCTATGTCCAATGGATTCTAAGGCCCAATATGTTTGGTACCCTCCCTAGGATTATGACAAACAAGGGAACATCACTAACAGTTGTTGCAAGAAACCTACAGATCTGGTTAGGACAAATTTTCAGCCCATTGGAACAATAATATACAACAGTCAAAAACTTTTGCATGTGAGGAATAAGAGATGAGTTACTTTCAGACCTATTTCAATATCCATATTTCACTCACATCACCATCTTCAGGTTTGTTCATCATTTAAAGAAGTTGATATACTGGCCATGGAAGGAAGAGTTCTCAAGAAAGGTGAGATACTCGTTGCAATGAATACATATGGATTTTATATCTGGAGCGATCAAACTATTGAGTGGTTTTAATGTGTATTTTGAGGTATGGATTGGTCAAACAACCAAGGGAAGGTTGGAAAATGGACCAAGGATTGCACACTCTATGATAACATTCAAATTTTGAGTGTTTATAATCACTTTTGTGTGTCTTCCATTTGAGATATACTTTTGATGGAATTTTTTGGCACAACTGAAGGAACACACTTGGCATTTAATCACCATACCAAGAATGTAAAAGGTCATAGCATCCTTGCTTGACACAGATTCCTATGAGGTCAACCAGTACACATTGAATCTTTAGAGGAGAACTTTGCCTTGGGTGTTGTAGCTCCATGCCTAGTGCATTGTGACATACATTGAGAGTTGTGAATAGGTGCCTTGAGTGTTTTAGAATAGGTGATGGAAAGACTTAGAGATCAGTGCCAATATCCAACTAGGGAAGTGAAGTCAAGGTGAATCAAATGGAAAATGAGGTCAATAATAATACCCTTTAACAGTTGGTCTACTTCATTCAAATTTTAGGGCCTGGGACCATGCCAAACGGAAACTAGTCACTCACCCAATGAGGATCAACAATGGACTTAAAGGTCTACAAGAGGGAGCTTCAATGGAATAAATCGCTTTCCACCCAAGATCAACTATGGAGAAGGTCAATACCTTGAAACCCTTTCCAATGAACCAATTCTAAACAAGACAAGGTATAAAAAACTTACCCAAATCAACAAAGGCAAATGTGTGAGCCAAAATCCCTAGGCGCCCTCCTTCCAAGTGACAATCCTTTTCCCTTCCTTGGATCGAATTTTAGAGGTTTGTATCACAATTTAATATTTCACCATTAAACCTTATGCATAAACATAGAACCAAGAAAAATGATGAAAGAATTGACCACACTTCACCACATAGAAAGAAACTTTAACACCATAACTGCTCAAAAGAAATATACATCGTTTAATCTTCAAAGAGAGGGAGAGCTCCCAAAGTCCAACCATGAAAATGAAATGAGTAAGTGCTTCTCTATTTATAGAGAAGGTTTAGCTTCCCTTACAATCCAAAAGTCCACCTAAATGCCTAAAATAAGGGAGGGTGGACATCCTCCAACAAGCAAGTAAAAACATAATTTACATAGTCCACTCTAATACATCAAGTAACCCATAAAAGGAGTCCCCAAAGAAAAATGCTCTGTCCACATAAACAAGTGTTCTCCAATACATGAGCTTGTTTATGTCATAAGTGGCCTCCAAAGGTCCTCCAAGGTGGGTGATTTCTCCACAATTCATGTAAAGCCATGTGTCTAGGGTAAAAAACCGCCATCAAGTGTCCCAAACCATATACCCAAAACCATGGGTCAATCCTCCAAGTGGCCCACATGTGTGGATGACCAAGAGTTTCCACGTCACTTAACCAATACAATTATGCCATGTGTCCCATATTGCCTCCAAATATGTGAAATAACTCCAAGTCATCTCAACGCCTCAATATGAAAAAACATCCTTAACTTGGGTATGAGTTACCATTCTATTAGAGAAAACCCACATGATGATAAGATACTATATACACCATGAGAAAGTCACATGAGAACCTTCTTCTTTGGCTCGCCCACCTCAATTGTTGTTGAGGTAACCCTAGGTCACTTCACTATGTCCCAAGTCTGGTCTAAGGGCGAGCTTCCATGGGTGTCTGAGGAAAGGTGGAGAAGACTCTTACTATAACTAGCTGCATGTTTTCCTCAGGAAGAATAGTCTGAGGTAACCCTAGAATCTGTTACAAAATCTCATAACTGTTGATGTTACATGCTCCTCCTGACTGTCACAATTTCATCATAGGTGAATGGTTAAATCATCAACAATTTGAGCTTTAAATCAGCCAGCGTTTAAGGGTATTTTGGAGTGTCTTATAAATATATTTTCATCTTATTGTTGTAGGTAATCCTTGTTGTCCTATTTGCAGGTCTGGAAATGCCTATAAGGACCACCCTCAAATCTGTGCAAGTAAGTTACTACTTAAACCAATAAAAAGGGATTCTAGAGGAGGACTAGCTATATGCTGCTATAAAGACCACCTCAGACTGTTGTTACAGGGTAAAGATAAGATTCCATGGATAAAAATAAAGGATGCCCTACAAAGACCTGAAGTATATGACTGTTGTTTCGATTTGTTGTTGCCCACAAGTCTGGTTGGTATGTGTTGTTGAGGCTATAATCTTTTTGGACTATGAAATACCCCCTCATAACACATTCAAACTGCCCAGAATTAGAGCAAGGAGAATGGAAATACTTTTAGATCCATTACTACCACCTTAGGAAGAGGAAATACGTAAAAGATATACACACATTTCAGTACTCCTTTGGGGATCTCCTATAGACAACACTTCTTCGGGAACACACTTCTTGCCTTCCTAGGATCAACACTACACATTACATATATAGTTGGGTAATTTATTTTTAGGAGGCTTATTGCATATATTTACTGGTTACCATACAATCCATGATCTTGACCCCGGGAGCTTTGGCATTACACAACCATTCTGTTATGGGGGACATTGTAGGGTAGTGTTTACCATACATTGTTGATATACGGAGGTACTAGCTCATGTGATCTAGTATTTACTATTTTAGTAGCTTTGAAACATGGCATGTGGATCCATGGTTACATTGTTAAACACAGGTTTGATACATATCATAGGCAGATTCTTTATTATTCATATCCTTTATATGAACTATTTATATTATCTGACTGATGTTTGTAGTAAAATCAGCAGCCAAGGTAGCCCCATGGATGGGCTTTGCAGCTACTGTTTGGATTCAGATGGCCTCTAGAAATCCATACAACTTTCCCCTGTATTCATACAAGATGAAGGAGCTTTTTTTAATTACAGCCAAGCACCGTTGAACAACCTAGGACTAGCCAATGACATTGGAGAGAACTTGGGTCTTCTGGAAAGATTCATATGCAACAAGATAATGCTATGGGGCATTATTGTTACTAGCTCTCTTGTTAGTTCCTTCGGTTATGGCCTCATCTAGCTCGTCTTGAATGATAGAATCAATGTTCTTCCATGTTGGGTGATGTGTCTTGCACTATGCCTTGGTGCAAATAGTGAAACATGGTTCAATACAGTTGTCCTTGTCACCAATATGTAAATTTTCCCACAAAGTAGAGTAACAATTATTGGCATCTTGAAGGGCTTTGTTCGACTTATTGCTACAATATATATAGAAGTTTTCAGTGGGTTTCTTAGCCAGAGCTCCATAAATCTATTTATTTTCCTACCAATGGGTCCTCTTGTAGCCTATTTTCTTGTGATGTATTGTATTAATCCTTGCACACAATCTTTTGGAGAAGATGGAGAAGAGCAAGGGTACTTTTTTTTTTATCAAAGCGATTAGCACTATTTTATCTATGTACCTTCTTTCAATTTCCATAGCAATTTTCTTTTCTTTTCTTTAGAAATCCATCCTATATCCAATCTATTTGTTGTGGAAATTAAGAACAAGAAAACTCACCCTTTGCAAGAATAATGAACAAAGAGGGAGCCCAAATATATTGGAAAATTGATAAAGAAGACCAAGATTTGTCAACAATAATAAGAAATTGTGTATGAATGACAACTTGCTAAGGAAATGCGAAAGGAAGATTGCTTGTATGTAGACAATGGAAATTTTGTTACAAATACTTATAAAAATAAGTTTGAAAAGAAGGCAAAGTGGCTTGCAGAGGAAATATTAGGTGAGCTTCATCAAGAATCAAATGGTTTTACCAAGAAAAGCAATATGTGTAATTTTTACTATAACTTGCTCAAAAGAATGTAGCATTTGGAGTCTTCTTTGCTAGGTGATACTAAGCTTGATCTATCTAGTTTTAGTATAGGATTGGCATTGGTATAACAACCTGAGTATGCCTCCTTTGCTTCCCATAACATACCCTCCTTTGCTATAATAGGTGACCATTAGGTCTGCTAAGAAATCTAGTTGACAATTAAATGTCTAAAAATAGTGGCATCATGGCAAGGGATGCTGAACAATAAGAATGAGACTATTTTTCCTATTTTCATTGTTAAAGAGAAAAGGCCCAAGGACAGGTGTGTATTTCTAGATCAAAAGGAKCACTTTAAAGTTTCTAATAAATTAGCACACACAACAAGCACTAAAATACTTCAATATTCTTATGAGTAATCATCTTGAGATATTTCTTAACCATTCAGGTCAAAATTACAAATCCCAATRRAATTACCTCCARCGTTCCTAAAACATTTGAAATGAATCTTTKCAATYAAGGATAAMTCKTTTTCACATTTTATTACARAACCTATTGCCCTCAATTTTACTACTCATCGATCATAGGTCATTGTAAAGAGAATCCATCACTGATACCTCCCACGTGATTCCTACGAGCATACTATAACATGCATAGGCAATAAAGTAAATAGATTTTAGAACTAACAGTAAGTATAGATTGACCTAAGATACCTAAATGGGGAAACAAGGTACAAGCTTTAGAAACACCACCTTCAAATCTTGAGGTAACAAGAAAACAAGAGTATTATTATATTATATAATAATATAATAAATGTGCGAGAAAAGAGAGTTCAAAACTTCAAACATAGAAAAACTATAAACATCTCTTTTTCATATATATAAACATGCTTCATGGTGTTCAAACCGCTTGAGAGAAAGATGATAGAAGAAAATATTGTTAGTTTTAGATTCTTCTAGTCTAAGAAAAAAGGAACAACACTCATTCATCTGTGATTGGGTTTCTCATCTTTGCAGGCCTGTGAGCTACTCCATGGCAGAGGTAAGTATTTATTGGTTTGAAGAGAGGCTGCAAAACTTTGTTGAGGTACATGCAATAGGATCCTCTGTAGAAGATTTATTTTAATGCTTACAACAGATCTCTCTGGAGTTCCATCGATCCCGGGTATGGCATTTACAATAACTGAGTCAACTCTTGAGAATGAGGCAACATTGTTTGGATTTTAAAAAAAGAAATAAAAATAGAACATTCATTTATGTTATGGCAGAGTGTGGAGATGTTGTTTTCATGACATTAGGGGTATGATTTGAGTCAAATGATATATTTCCTTAACTGCCTATGTTATCAGTGGTTGTGTTGTGAGAGTTTTCTTATACACAACACTCATGCATGATGCTCTAATAGTGATTTCTGGGCAAGTTTTCTAGCAGATCTATTTGTACCACAAATGGTAGTTTCAATTATTCTTTTCTCATAAATATTTATACTTGAAAAATTCTCATCTTAAAATCATAATAAGGTCTCATGCTAATTGGAAATTAGTCTTGAATCCCTACGAATTAGACTATTTATGTCATACTGGAACATTTTTTACGCTCAGTTTGATGATTTAATGCGCTTGTTTGAGATATTGCATATATGTATTATGGACTCCCTTTTGAAATTTTATGTGTACTATGTATTTAACTCTGTTTGGTGGAATTTTAGGCAGAAAATCCCTCTAGGTTTTAGTGTTTACATCATTTGGTTTAGTGTTTAGTTTGTTGCACATGTGGATTAAATTTTCCATTTGTTCAATCTAAAGTGGGTTTAGCCTAGATGTTAATGTGTTGTAACTTGGAATGGATGAATTTCCCCAGGTAAATTGCAATGATAGTGCTCACGCCAATAATCTAAAATTGGTTTGCAAAACTGGTCAGTGAGTTGTCATTTGAAATTTATAAAGTTGACGTTGCAAATCTTCTATTAATGATGGCAAGGTTGAGAAGATTATTCAAGTATTCAGAAATACCATACAGTTTTAGATCTTTTACAGTTAGGCTCAATTTTCTTTTGTCATGTTTTTCTAGGAGGGGCTTTTGCGCTCCCACTTTGTATTGTATCTCATAATGTTTTGTGTAGTAGTCCCATTGACCTATTTATGGATTGGTTGATTAGTTTTGGGGGGATTTATCAAGAGGTACTCTTTCTGAGGTCTGTGAAAAAGTTGTATATCGAATATTATGATAAGATTTGTATTAAGTTTTGAGGTGTATAGTTTGAGCTATTTTGGTAGCAAATAGGAGGGTTCTCATACGTGGCACAAGATGATTATAGGCCTATTCCTTATAACTTGTTTTTATAACTTTTGGTGGACTGTTTTGAAGTCAAGCAATGCCCTCAGGCATAAATCGATTGTAATTTCATTTCTATTTTAAAAGTCAATGAAACTGTGAAGTTTTTTTCTTTGGAAAAAAATATGCCAGGGAAGAACTAAATTAGGTCAAAGCCCTATATTCCATTTCAATATCCTATGGCTAATTAGTAGATGGTATTATTGTGTGTTTTACATGGAATTCTCCATCTTGTTTTTCTTCAAAGTGCATTATTGTTGTGTATTGAGGTTGGCAACCACTTTCAAAAAGCATGTAACATAATTTTGGTTTCATTAAAAGATTTGCAGTTTGTCTTGTTTGTTGCATGGCTCTTAGTTTTCCTTGAATATATTTTATTTATTTGCTTACATGTTGTGATCTCAGAATTACCTTTTTGTCTTTTTTTTTTTTAATCTCTATATTCTATTTTAGCTTGGCCACTTGTAATTTTCATTTAGCTAATTTATTTTTAATTGTAATTTATTGGACCAGACTGGACACTTGTAATTGTCATTTAGCTAATTTATTTTTATTGTAATTTATTGGACCAGACTGGAGTGTCCAACCAGTTTTTAGCTGGGTCTTGTCACATTCTCTTGCTAGCGAGAACATTTCTATGATTGTAGAAGAAGATACTCAAGCACCAAGAGGGGTGGAAGGGATGGACTTATTGCATAGGGTGGTGTTGACGGGCGAAAATGAACGCTCACCAACTGGAAGAGTGGATCCGGTCCGAGGTTGTCTAAATAACCCAAGCCGTTTGGGATGATCCACCCTGACGGGTTTAGAGGCTTCGTTGGTCGATCTAAGTCCTAAGAAAACGAAAGAAAAACTAACTAAAAGAACTAATCTAAATGAAAAACAATAATTAAAGAAAACTATAAACAAATCTGAAATAAATATATACAATTTACTGCCTAATACTATAATAATTCTATGAAATTAAACGTTCAACTATCAACATAATTATATTTTAATCACAAATGTACAATATTCACAGATTACAGATTTTACATGAAAACCTGCTAAGATAATTTGTGAGTTGTCATGTGACAACAAAACTGTTTTTTTGATTTTATAATTTTATGAGGAAGAAATAAAATGAAAACTAACTAAGCTGGGCAATTAAAATAATAATCCTAACTATAAATCTGAACTGTATATATCTATCTAGACTACTCAAATAACACTAATAAACTAACCTGTAATAACGCCTTCCAATTTGTCCTGTGTAAAGGATCCAGTTTAGTTGTTCGATGGGAGGAAACCCACACCAGATTCTCTGCAAGCTTCTTGTAAATAGGAAGCAACAATGCTCTTTTGTATATCAATAACAGAACAAACAAGACATAAAATTGAAAGCAATATTATGATTTACAAATCATCACAATTAGATAAATCCCTGTGTGAAGATCTGTACAAAATGATTCATTTAACGAAGAAGGTAAACCTTTAATTCCTTAAATTGAAACAAAGTAAATGTTGTACTTTTTAAAATAAGAGAGATCAGATATGGATAACACATAAACCAAATCACATCAACCTGCAACGAATTATGATAGCTAAAGTAGTCGATAATTGATTGCAAACTGATATGAAGAAAACTTGAAATAAAAGTTTGATATATTGAAAGCTAAAGTTGTTACAAGACATCAACTTTCATCCCAGTCTGTATCATCATAAATCCATAGTCTGGTTCTCCCAACAGTGATGATGGGTTCATTACAAAAAATAACAAGTATTTAAAGACCACAGGGTAAAACATCCCTGTGGGAATTGTCAAAGTAGTTTACAAAAAATCTGGGAATAATCTCCCAAGTCCCTATTTTTGCCTATGACTAACAACCTATAACAAAACTATATCCCAAACTGCCACAGCATATTCAATTGGTCATTGAAATTCATGTGCACCTGAAAGTGGACAAGAATAGACAAGTTTAGATGATATATTATTTGTAAAACTAACAAAAATCTAAATTTTAAGACTAGCTACAGAATCTCACGGTTTTGTAGCTGGTCTAATTTGCAAACAAAATCGTTTTTAATCAATCCAAAACTAACAGAAATATATTCGAACTATTGAACCAAATCTTTGATTGCCAATTGAAAACAAAAGAAATCGTTCATGCCAAGAATAACCAAATCTTCTATGCTAATTGAGAGTAAACGAAATCTTGTTTGAATATATTTGAATTGAAACAGACCCTAAACGAATATCAAGCAAATCTGTCTTTGATACCAATGCAACTCATGATAATTAAAGGCACGCAACAATCGTTTTCAAATCAAATCAAATAGGAACGAATCGAACTAATTGGGGGATCGACACAATCGTTATGCAAAATCGTATCAATCAAAACATAGCTACACGATTTTAGCAAACAAATCTTTTATACAGGTCGAATGCAATCATAATCCAAACGAAAATATTTATTCAAAATGAAACATAATTGTTTATGGTAAATTGAAGTCAACAGGATTTTTTCGAATCTATTAAAAAACAAACAGAACTAATTGAAGACAAAACCCAATCGGTTATATTAATTCAAACCAACTCATAAAACAAAATTGATATTGAAATACATACCTGGACAGTAAGAAAATGCTTCGATCATGATAACTTTG
>ML814905.1:0-18446 GCA_009831015.1 Picea engelmannii | reverse complement strand
TGTCCCTCTAGATTCTGCAATCGGAAAGAGATGGGACCCAGTTTCTCAGCAATTAAAAATGGTCCAAGCCATAAGTTCTGAAATTTCGTGTGCTCTCCCTTGCCCTCATGCGGTTTGTCCCATTTCAAGACAAGATCGCCTACTTCGAAGTTCCTATCAGAGGCAGATTTGGAATCAAACCATATTTTGACCACTAGCTGATGTTGATCTAACTTACATTTACCTTGAGCTCTTACCTCTTCTAGTTTCATTAAAGCGTTAATTCAGTTTTCCAAAGGGGGACAATCTACTTCTTGTATTTTATGTGATAACTGTAGTGAGGGAAGAAGAATGTGTGGTGGCAGAATTGCTTCTCTGCCATAGACGAGAAAGAAGGGAGAGTTTCCTACAACAGTTTTTGGTGTCACCCTATCAGCCCAGATTGTGTTTAATAGTGCATTATGCCAGTTTTTGTGATTTTCAGCTACCGTTATCTTGATGATTTTAATCAGATTCTTATTTGTTGATTACACCAATCCATTGCCTTGGGGGTAATAGCTGGCTGAATACTTCAATTAAATTCCTTTTTCTAGAGCGAATTCGCTCATCTCAAGAGACAAAAAATAAGAATCGTTATCGAATACTAAACAATCAGGGATACCAAAACGAGTAATAATATTTGAATTTAGAAAGGCGATTACCTGACTAGTATTGACAATTCTTAGTGCGGAAGCTTCAGACCACCTGGTGAAATAATCTGTGGTTGTTATGATAAACTTATGTTGTTGTGAGGACGGCGGGTTGATTGGACCTATAATATCAAGGCCCCACTGCTGAAAAGGGGAGTCTACTGAAACGAGCTGCAAAGGAAAGACTGGTTTCTGTATGCGCTCGGATGCTTTTTGACAGATAATACACTTACGGCACAAGGCATGGGCATCTCTAAAAAGTGTGGGCCAGTAATAACCGGCTCTCAAAACTTTATGGGCGGTGGTGTCACCATCAAAATTCCCACCAACTTCTCTTGCATGCAATTCTAGTAAAACTTTTTCTGCCTCATCTTTCTCAAGACAGCGCATCAGTACTCCATCAAAATTTTGACGAAACAGAATACCATTAATCAACTGAAATGAGGCAGATTTTAATCTTAACACTCTTATTTTAGTAGGGTCCAGGTGACGGGGGGCTGACCCATGTTCAAGACATAATTTTATATCATCATACCAGGGACTGACAAAGTTTTGTGCACAACAGATTGCATTTTGATTGTGTTGTCCTAGGTTTGACCCATCGTTCTCTTCTTGTTGTACTGTTGTTGAGTCAACGACTAACTTGCATAACCCTTGGCCTCTCACTATCTGATCTGGGGTAATTTCTATGTCGTACTCTTGCAAGGAGGTAACCCAGTTCGCCCTTTTTTCGCCTAACACTTTCTACACTAATAGATTCCTAACAGCTGGGTAAGGGACAATACTTTTCGTCCTAGATTTCAAAAGATAAGACCGGAAGTGCTTGACTTCTTTGAAAACAACGTAGGCTTGCTGATCTACCACTAGGTAATTAAGTTCCACGCCTTTGAAAGCAGAGCTCATAAAGGCAATGGGTACTTCATTATTTTCAGGGTTCTTTTGAGTTAGGGCGGTATCATAGGAGCGGTCAGAAGCAAATGTGTAAAGTGTGAAGGCTTGCGAAAAGTCGGGGCTCATGAGAGAAGGAGCGTCTATTATGGCCTTTTTTATTGAATTGAAAGCTTGATTTTTTAAGGGTCCCCAATGATATTGTGCATCTTTCTTAATTAAATTTTGTAAAGGTCTGACCATTTCGGAGAAACTGGGGACGAATCTCCTGACAAATTTTATCTGGTCTAAGAAAGACTGTATAGACTTTTTGGAGGAGGAAGGAGGAAGTTTCGAGATGACTTGTGTCCTTTCAGGGTCGATAATCATCCCTTTGCTTGACACAATGAATCCTAAGAGTTTACCTTGTTCTACTGCAAAAATGGATTTTTTAGGATTTAAGGAAATGTCGTATTTACGACATCGCTGTAGAATGGATCTTAAATGAGCTAGATGATCAGTTTTGTTTTTTGAAAATACAGTAACATCATCTAAGTAAACTACGACGCACTGATTGATTAATCCTTGAAAAGCAATTTCCATCGCTCTCTGGAAAGTGGCACCGGCATTAATCAATCCAAAGGGCATCTTCTTGTAAGTGTAGGTCCCCAATGGAGTGCGGAAGGTAGTTTTAAGTTGGTATGGAGGAGACATCAAGACTTGGTTGTACCCTGAGAAACCATCCAATAAGGATAGCCTCTCAAAACTAGATACTTGTTGAAGGATCTGTTCCATGGGTGGGATAGGGTAGTTGTCTTTATCAGACGCTCTATTAAGGTTTCGGAAATCGACGCATAGTCGAATTTCCCCACTTTTCTTCCAGACAGGGACAAGGTTAGAAACCCATTGAGTATGCCTAACTGGGAAAATTATCTTAGCATTTAGGAGTTTATTTAATTTTTTTTAATGGTCGGTTC
Source organism: Picea engelmannii (assembly GCA_009831015.1). Classification (NCBI taxonomy): domain Eukaryota; kingdom Viridiplantae; phylum Streptophyta; class Pinopsida; order Pinales; family Pinaceae; genus Picea; species Picea engelmannii. The sequence goes on along the minus strand of ML814905.1, from coordinate 15,934 downwards.
AAGCTTAGGGTGCATTTTTCTTAATTTTTGTTGAAAGGGAAAGGTTTGGGGTTTCATGGGAATGACGTGTTGTATGATATTAGGGTTGAAAGTTTTAAGGTCATCATACGTCCACGCAAAAACATCTTTAAATTCTTTAAACAATTTAATAAATGTGTCTTTTTCTTGTTGAGAACACCCCAACCCTAAATTAATGCACTGAGGATTGTCATTAGTTCCTAAGTTTACTTTTTCATATGATAAAGAGGAACTATTGGTTTTACAGTTGACCGTTTTTTTGAATTTATCTTGAAGATCATAAAATTTCTCTAATCTAACTACAAACTTAGGGATCGAATTTACCATGTCCGATGAATATTCAGGAGTTCTCGGATCTAGTATTACCGTGAAATCGCGCAAATTGTCGTCGTGAGTGCATTCGTCAATCACCGCGCCTTGAAAAGTTTCCTCCATATGCAGGAAGCTAATGATCTGTTGATCGTCATCGAAGACTCTCCAATTCATAATGTTGTCGGGAACGGATGGTCTGAACAACAGTTTGACGGAGAAAGCATTTGGGGACAAGCCTTCTACAGGAAAGAGTTTGGAAGATACGTTAGCTAATAGATCAGCTTCAGAATTATTCAATCTAGGAATAGAATTTATATTGAAAGAAGAAAATTTATTCATTAAATTCCATACCTCGGATTGGTAGCTTTTAATATGCGGAGATAGAAAATGGATAGAATCTCTTACCTGTCTAACCACGATTTCGGAATCGCCAAAGACAGTCAAATTTTGAATGTTCATATCTAAATCTTTTCTGAGACCCTGCAGTAAAGTGTCATATTCTGTTGTGTTATTAGTACATTCAAATTCTAACCTACATGCAATCAAAGTTTTGTTACCTGAGGGATCAATAATAACATAGCCTGCACCTGCTCCTTCTTTGGACTTTGACCCGTCAAAATAAAGAGACCAAATTTGATTTTTATCGGGTGCATGAGACCATTGTGTAGAAGTTGTTGGCTGCATATATGCTACCATCTCGGACTGTTGTTCTAGGTTGGTGATAGTTGAAGTCTCGGCGATGAAATTTCCGAAAAAGGTATCCATCCCTTGTATTTCGGGTGAATCAGCAGAAGGTGTAAATGGTTCATTGGGATCATTCGAATCTGTGACTGTGAGCTTTAGGTAGAATTTGTGATTTACTTTGATCTTGTTGGGCTTGTCGTTCTCTGGAAGCCACAGGTGAGACCAATCTGTTGCGAAATAGCCGTGTAGTTGCTCCGACCAGTCCCTGCTTAAAAACAGACCATACACTTCTGGAATATCCACAACAATAATATCAATAACTTGATGAACTTTGGGGTTAGATGATAATCTTATAAGAACATTTCTTAATTCGCCTATAACTTTAACACTAGTTCGATCAAGTTGGATGATTTTTAAAGTGGATGGTTCAACTTCAGCATTAATCTTCTGACACACAGACCATGGCATCACATTGGATGATGCTTCTGAGTCTACCATACAATTGTGCACATTTCTATTAAAGATTTTGAAAGTTAACAAAAATGGAGGTACATTTCGGCGAGTATTAAGTGTGGAAGCTTGTGGCTTTTTACTCACAGTTTCTAAAGCTAACTTATCTACATTATTTACATTATTTACAAGAAGGCTTTCTTTATCATGAGGATCAGGATTATTCTTAGTGGAAGTCTTTTGAGGGACTTTGTTCTGAACAACCTTGTTCAAATTACCATTTTTACTATTCTCTGCGATGTTCTGTAACATTTTTGTAGCAGAAAAGGAAATTTTAAAAATTCATAAACATAAATGTTAGCCCTTAACTTTTTAATATCTTCAACTAAATCATAATCTAAGTTGGGGTTTACATGACTCTATTTAGTTTCAGTTGGTTTAGACTGCTTTGGGGGCAAATTCGTAGTGTTTTCGGAAGAAGGTTTGTTTGTGGTCTTACTCCTAGTATTGTAGGGATGTACTGTCTCAAAGTTAGCCTGAAAGATACTATCCGAGAAGTATCCAAAAATGTTCGGAGAAGATTATTCTTCTTGAACTGTCTCTTGTTCAACAACCTCCTCAGGAACTTCAGGAGGCATCAAGTTATCCTGGGCTTCTAGAATTGTTTGAAGGGCAAATTGCAGACTTTCTAGATTTAAGCCTTCGGTATTTGGATTAGGTCGGTTGGTGGGAAAAGGCTTCCTGAATGGGGGTTTGTAAGGCCCTTTGCTCGAAGAAGATTCTTCAGTCATCCTTTTCAAATCTATAACTTGATTTGACAGTTTTTGAACGACTTTAGTTAAGTTTTCTAAATACGAGCTTTCAGGTTGTGTTTTATTTTGAGCAGGTCGAGGGAGGATCTCGATCTTCTTTTTGGAAGATGAAGTAGTTTCTGGTTCCTTGCTAGTAGTGTCTTTTAAACTAAGAATGTATTTTTCAATCTGGCTGGCCTCTTTGAAGGCCTCTAACAACGTGGCTTTATTTGATCATTTTACCCAAATGGATATACTTTGATGCAAGGCTTTAGTATAGTATGCTATGATAAGATTCTCAACAGGCATCGAGTCAGTAGGGATTCAGTTCTTTAGTGTCAAGAATCTTTGATTAAAGTCTTTAATTTTCTCTTTTGGGTTCATTCTTAAGCTAGAAAGCTCCATAACTAGGACTTCCGGAGACTTATCGTCACTGAACTTTTCTAGAAAGCAAGATTCAAACTTCTCCCAAGACACGATGGTATGGGGTTGTTGGGCAAAGTACCAAGTAGAAGCATTGCCCTCGAAAGTGTAGGGGAACAACCTATAGACTACGTCTTCATGCTCAACATTACGGAGTCTAATGGCTAACATAAACTTTTTAATGTGATCTTCGGTGATCTATTTAGAGTCAGGGTCAAACTTGGGAAGCCACTTCTCCGGGTGTTTAGGTAAGGGATGTTGAGGCCCAGGTACGGCTACTGCACCTTGGTCGAGCCAAGGTCTGGAAGGATTGTTCTGGTTGGCCATTGGTGTAGGCAGGGTACAAGGCTGAAAAGGGGAATTGCCTTCGTCATAAGAGTCTTCTCCAGAAGAAGAAGGAGGTGATGGAGGTGGTGAAGGAGGTATTCCAGTTCCTCTTGCAGCAGGAGTGAGGATTGGATCTGTAGGGTTTAAAGTGAGGTTAGTGCCTCCAAGTTGTTCTCTGATGTCAGATAATTATAAAGGTTGGTCCAAATTTTGATTTGGTTGCCTCAAATAGGCGAAGGCACTATGCGTTCTTAAGAGAGATTGGCGGACAATCTCTTGTACGTCACCACCTATAGGATTTGGGGTTGTTGGTTCAACTGTGATCCGTAGATCGTTGTTTGAGGTGGTTGTTGTTTGAGGGGGAATGTTATCGTTTGAATGACTTCTTGTCACTATAGATGAGCGGTTGGGTGGTGGAGGAGTCTTACGACTGCCTCGTGCCATTAATAAATTTTAGGCCCTCCTTCTAGCGCCATTTGTTGACGGGCGAAAATGAACACTCGCCAAATGGAAGAGTCGATCCAGTCCGGGGTTGTCTAAATAACCCAAGCCGTTTGGGATGATCCACCCTAATAGTTTTAGCGGCTACATTGGCCGATCTAAGTCCTAGGAAAACAAAAGAAAAACTAACTAAAAGAACTAATCTAAATGAAAAACAATAATTAAAGAAAACTATAAACGAATCTGAAATAAATATATACAATTTACCGCCTAATACTATAATAATTCTATGAAATTAAACATTCAACTATCAACAGAATTAGATCTTAATCACAAATGTGCAATATTCACAGATTACAGATTTTACATGAAAACCTACTAAAATTATTTGTGAGCTATCCTGTGACAACAAAACTATTTTTTTGATTTTATAATTTTATGAGGAAGAAATAAAATTATAACTAACTAAGCTGAGAAATTAAAATAATAATCCTAACTATAAATATGAACTATATATATCTATCTAGACTACTCAAATAACACTAATAAACTAACTTGTAATAACGCCTTCCAATTTGTCCTGTGTAAAGGATCCAATTCAGTTGTTCGATGGGAGGAAACCCACACTAGATTCTTTGCAAGCTTCTTGTAAACAGGAAGCAACAATGCTCTTTTGTATATCAATAACAGAACAAACAAGACATAAAATTGACAACAATCTTATGATTTACAAATCATCACAATTAGATAAATCCTTGTGTGAAGATCTGTACAAAATGATTCATTTAATGAAGAAGGTAAACCTTTAATTCCTTAAATTGAAACAAAGTAAATGCTTTACTTTTTAAAATAAGAGAGATCAGATATGGATAACACATAAACCAAATCACATCAACCTGCAACGAATTATGATAGCTAAAGTAGTCGATAATTGATTGCAAACTGATATGAAGAAAACTTGAAATAAAATTTTGATATATTGAAAGCTAAAGTTRTTACAAGAAATCAACTTTCATCCCAGTCTGTATCATCATAAATCCATAGTCTGGTTCTCCCAACAGTGATGATGGGTTCATTACAAAAAATAACAAGTATTTAAAGACCACAGGGTAAAACATCCCTGTGGGAATTGTCAAAGTAGTTTACAAAAAATCTGGGAATAATATCCCAAGTCCCTATTTTTGCCTATGACTAACAACCTATAACAAAACTATATCACAAAATTATATCCCAAACTGCCACAGCATATTCAATTGGTCATTGAAATTCGTGTGCACCTAAAAGTGGACAAGAATAGACAAGTTTAGATGATATTTTATTTGTAAAACTAACAAAAATCTAAATTTTAAGACTAGCTACAGAATCTCACGATTCTATAGTTAGTCTAATTTGCAAACAAAATCGTTTTTAATCAATCCGAAACTAACAGAAATATATTCGAACTATTGAACCAAATCTTGGATTTCCAATTGAAAACAAAAGAAATCGTTCATGCCAAGAATAACCAAATCTTCTATGTTAATTGAGAGTAAACGAAATCTTGTTTGAATCTATTTGAATTGAAACAGACCCTAAACGAATATCAAGCAAATCTGTCTTTGATACCAATGCAACTCATGCTAATTAAAGGCACGCAACAATCCTTTCCAAATCAAATCAAACAAGAACGAATCGAACTAATTGGGGGATCGACACAATCGTTATGCAAAATCGTATCAATCAAAACATAGCTACACGATTTTAGCAAACAAATCTTTTATACAGGTCGAATGCAATCATAATCCAAATGAAAATATTTATTCAAAACGAAACAAAATCATTTATGGTAAATCGAAGTCAACAGGATTGTTTCGAATCTATTAAAAAACAAACAGAACTAATTGAAGACAAAACCCAATCGGTTATATTAATTCAAACCAACTCATAAAACAAAATTGATATTGAAATACATACCTGGACAGTAAGAAAATGCTTCGATCATGATAACTTTGAATTGACAAAGGTCGTTGTTGTCTCGACGTTTCTGAAGACAATTGAACCGGTGGCTTTTTGCTTCTTCTCGTTGGCTTGAATCATGTCTCTCTCTTTTGACAGCACTGTAACTCGTTCCTCTAACAATTTAATCTTATATTGCAACAGGGGAACGTCGGTGTAATAACATTCAAGCCAGGCATTACATTGAGCACACGGTGATTTATTCGGCATCACAGGCGAGGGTTTTTTCAAGTTACCAGGGGTTTGACTGTGAAGCCCAATTCCCGGGAAGTTAGGGTCGTTTTTTAGGCACGGAGGTAAGTTGGAGACATAGTCATAGGTTTCCATAGAGCATAGGCCATAAGAATAGGGATATTCCTCAGTCAAGAGACGTTCAATATCAGAGTCTGAGTCCTCACTCAGCATTATTAGCTTCTGGTCAACGTTTTGCTTGGGTTTGTTCCTAGCACATATGGATATCCATCGTGCGTTTTTCTTCTCTTTACTATTCACACCGGTATCACCTTTGTCTTTCTTCCTCATAGACCTTTTGATGGCCTTAGTATTGTCTTTAGCACATGGGTCGGCCATGGTATCGGGTAGGTCAAGGTTGGGGCAATCCGAGGGTTTGACAGGGGGTAGAAGGATATGAAGTGGCACGGCTGGTCTGACCAGAGTTTCAGTAACCACAACCTTATCCACTTGGACATACTCGAGAGTGGAAAAGCCATTCCTTGATAGGAAGGCTTTCCAATAGTCACCACTAAGGCTCAAATGGTGGATGATAATGAGTTTGATCAAGGAGTGATAGAAAAGTTTGTTATCATCCTTCTCACGCTTGAATCGTTTGGACATATTGTACAGGATACGTAGCAAATAATGTGGCATATTCCGAGGGTAGCCTATAAAATTCATCAATAATCGAAGATGATACAGAAATACCAAGCCATAACAACCTTCGCAGGTCACAAACTACTTAACAATTGCCAAAAGATCGTGCCACCTGGGTTTGAGGGTAGTGAGAGGCATACCTCTATCACAACTAACAATCTTTCTTGATACGAATAGGAGTGACCACAACACCTCGTCTACTTTGGAATTTTTAAACCACCTTTTCCCTGTAGCTGGTAGTCATGTAGCTGAGCTTATGAATTCCTCATTTAGCTCGAGCTGTAAGTCTCCGACCTTAGCCCTGTAACCATCTAAGGTGAGGCCGAATTGTTGGGAAACCGAAAGGTTAAAACCCTCAAATCTCTGGATAAGCACCATCCAGACACTATTTTCCAAATCTTCGCGGGCATTGTCGAAAAGCAAGAGTGTCTGGCTACCATTAGGCTCTATACGCACCACAGGTGCCATAGGCAAGGGCACACAATGAGCATGGTAAACACACAAGGGTTTCATCAGGGTAAACGTAGGATCGAATAGCTCACAGACTTCCCCGAAACCAACAGAGGTGACCTGGGATAGGAGGCAAGTATTAATTCCAAAGTGTGCGGGGGTGGTAGAACTAAATTAGCCCATGCAAAACAGTCATATCCAAATGTATAACTAACGGCGCATATGGTGATTCAAGTTACTATTGCAATGTGTTAAAATCAAATGCCATTTAAACAATTAATGAAAACTATGGTAAGTCGACCCAAATCTTTTACACGAGCAATATTATTTGCATGGTTTTAAAATCAAAACAATTGTTTCAGAATCAACACCAAGGGTTCGATCATAACAAATATATGTTGTATGAAGTGATTGCACCAAGGGTTTAATCCATAATGTCAATGTGTTTTCATGAAACCCATGTGCCAAGGAATTTGATCAAAGTACATCAAACCACCAATAAATCAATGATTGAATCACAATCATTAGAAAATCATCACAGTCTCATAAAAATTGAAATCATATTAACAACAAAATGCCAAATGAGTAAATATTTTGGTGTCTTGTCAACTGTGCGACTATAATTAAATTGGAAATGCAATGAACACATATACAAGAGTGACCATAATAATCCAGTGACGATTTTAATGCTATTGATGTGACTTCGAAATAAAAAATTTCACGCTTGCAGTCGTGAAAACTAGAACAGAAGGCATGTGTGAAAATGCGCAAAAGGACAGTGTTGTTTTATTCAAAAACTTGCGATGAGAATCAAGGGTTCCAAAACACTTGTGTAGGCAGCTTATAGAGATAGGATAAAAAAAATGAGATGGCTGCCAACAGGTGGTCAACACTGTGAATGAGTGTCTTAGTGAAGAAACTATTTTTGGGCTTAATCCTCCTCTGGAACCACTAGGAATAGTTCATGTTCTTAAATATATTAACAAGGGGAGCTCCAAAGGTGGGCCAACTGGAAGACACTGGGTATTGGATCCTGTAGATGGAACTCTTGGTTTTGTACGGGGGGATCAATATGCAGTAGCTCTTGCCATGATAGAGGAAGGAGAGGTGGTACTTGGAGTTCTGGGTTGCACAAATTATCTATTGAGAAGAGAGTGGATTAAATACCATTATCGATATTACCAACTCATGTTAAAATTCCCCCCTCTAGGTTCCGGTGTATGGAGTAAAGGCTATGTACTTTCTACAAAAAAGGGTAGTGGGCAAGTTTGGATAGAACCATCAATGATATCATAAAGTTGGGATTGTCAAATGTAGGAAGGCTTGTTAGTGTCTCAGCCATTGATGATCCTGCATTGGCAACGTTTTGTGAACCAGTTGAAAAATCAAACTCAAGCCATTCCTTCAAAATAGGACTTGCTCACAACTTAGGACTAAGGTGAATTATGTACTTGGATTTTATTTGGTTATATAAATATTTAATATTATGTTGATGTTCACATCAAAATATTTCCACTAAATCAATGTATGTCTTCTTTATCAGTAATCATTCGTTGTGTGTTTATAGTATGGAAAAATATGTTGCTATAGATTGAGGTGACGCGGAGATATTCATGAACTTCGTAAGGGTAGGATACAAAGAGAAAATATGGGATCATGCAACAGGCGTTCTTATCATAAAAGAAGCAGGAGGTGTTATGACTAATGTCGATGGATATCCACTTGACTTCTCAAAGGGGATTTACCTACAAGGACTTGATAGAGGCATTGTTGCCTATTCTGGTGCCCGACTTCATGAGAAAATTATTGCAGCAGTTGATGCAAGTTGGGATTCTTTTGAGCTGTAAACCATTTATTTGTTGCAGTTGGAAATTCCTTATGGATGTTGTCTCCATATACTATATGATTCTTTTCATTTTTTAATATGAGATGGGGTTGAAGGATCTTATATTCTTGTTTGACGAGCAAACTATATTTTCCAAAGTAGCCCCATACCTTTTGAATCCCGTAAAATACTTATCAATATTCAGACATATGCTTCCAAGACCATAAAGGTCTGTCAGTTTTCTATTGGAATGAAAACTTCACTAATCTAGATGAATGTAAAGTGCTAGTATGCCTTACTAATGCTCGACAATTTTTACATGGAAATGATGTAAATATTTCTAGAGATTCTTGAAATTATGTTGTCAAAGGTATTATGTATGCTTTTAAGAGAAATGTTACAACATATGCGTTCATCTCTTTTAATACTAAAAGATATTGTTCATCGTTATCTTGGTCATTCTTCTTTCTTGATGTTTCGTAATATCTTCAAGTAAATGCTAAAAGTAAATAATTCATTCTCATCAATGATAGTTTTTAGAAGGAACTCAGAGCTATAGGAAGAATTCCTTAGGAGTAAATTAACAATTCAACATTCTCAATTCATTCTCATCACCGATAGTTTGTCTTAGAAGGAACTCAGAATTATAGGAAGAATTACTCCAGGCAAAAATTAACAATTAAACATCTTCAGTCCCTCTAGTCTGTCACTAGTTCCTTGCCTGGAGTTGTTTGTTTGCTTCATAGGTCTTGATATTGATATTGTATTTTTTTTTAAATACCTACAACAAAGTCACTATTGCGACATCTTGGAGTGTCGCTCCCATAGCAACCATGTCAGAGCCGATACCTCTTCACGTCACTCTTGCCATGTCCCAGACGTCTCTCTTACCACCTCCAAGAGTGTTGCTCCCATAGCAACCACATCGGAGTTGGTACCTCTTACCGTCGCTCTTGCCACCTTCAAGATGTTTCTCTTGCCACTTCCAAGACGTCGCTCTTGCCACCTCCAAGAGTGTCTCTCCCATAGAAACCACGTCGGAGCTAATACCTCTTAACGTCACTCTTACCACATCCAAGACGTCGGTCTTGCCACCTCCAAAACGTCTCTCTTGCCACCTCCAAGCCTTCGCTCTTTCCACCTTCAAGAATTCTCTCTTGCCACCTCCAAATTGTCTCTCTTACCACCTCCAAGACATCACTCTTGCCACCTTCAGGATGTCGCTCTTGCCACCTTCAAAACGTCTCTCTTTCCACCTTCAAGACATCTCTCTTGCCACCTTCAAGACATCTCTCTTTCCACATCCAAGACGTCGGTCTTGCCATGCCCAAGACGTCGGTATTACGACGTCTATATGGGGGTTGAACAATCGAATCTGGGATGACACGTGTCCACATGAAACGTCACAATCAAGACGAAATCTAGGTCATCAAAAAAGTGACGTCCTGTGAAATGACGTTTGAGGGGGTCCGATGTTTTTCATTCTCATGAAAATATAAAGTGGCAATTGCGTCGAAAGCGTCGTCAGAATTTGACGTAAATGCACTAGTGTGTGAACAAATAAGGCACTAGCCTCTCTTATTTATACAATCTGGCAGGCGATGAACTGAGGTGTATTTTCACTGGTAGGGTGGACTTCTCAATTTGGGTGGTTATAACCACTTTTAATATATTATGGGTGGTTATAACCACTTTAATATATTATGGGGTTGACTTCTCATTTATCCTATTACAATTAGGGTTTGACCAATCTGCAAAATGGGATTCGTTCATTTACAATACTTGACATGATCAATCCGCAAAAGGGGATTGATCTACTGAATAATACATCAATAATAAATAGAATACTCTTTGTAGTTACATTATTTCAACACTCCCCCTTAACAAGAAGGGTATTCTATAACAATAGCAGGCGAGAGAGAGGGCATCATCATCAACAACATCTTGGAACATTGACTAGCATATCTATAAATCATCGAAAGTTTTTTTTATCATCAATATCATCATTCACAGCAGGGAGATGGAATGGCATCATCATCCTCATCAGCATGAGGCTAAGGTAACATCATCATCATCTTCAGCGTGAGGCTAAAGTAACATCATCATCTTCGACATGAAAGATGAAATAACATCATCATCATCGTAATCATCTTCAACAAGGATATGAAGTGACATCATCATCATCATCTTCAGCAAGAAGCTGAAATGGCATCATCATCATCAGCAAGAAGCTGAAGTGGCATCATCATCAACAACCTCAACAAGAAGCTAAAGTGGAATCATCATCATCAACTTCAGGAAGAAGTTGAAGTGTCATCATCATCATCAACTACATCAACATGGATTAGCATAACACTAATACATCATCATCATCAATAACAAAACAAGGCTGATACAACATAAAAAACAACAATATCACCGCACAAAGGCTGGAGCATCATCAAAAACAACAACATCACAGCATGAAGGCTAGAGAATCATCAACATCAACACTAGGTTGAGAGTCTTCGGCACGAGGTTGGCATCACAGCACGAAGTTGGCTACACAATATCATCAACACGAAGCTGGAATCACAACACGAGGTTGACACATCATCATAGAACAAGGCTGGCACATTATCACAGCTTGAGGCTGACACGTCATCACAGCACGAGGCTGGCATGTTATCAACACGAGGCTGGAATCACAGTAATTAAGCTGGCACATCATCACAACATGAGGTTGGCATGTCATCAGCATGAGGCTGGCATCACAACAATTAAGTTGGAACATCATCACAGCAATTAAGTTGGTACATCATCACAACAATTAAGCTGGTACATCATCACAACAATTAAGCTGGCACATCATTGTTGGACAACTGAGAGGGGGGGGTGAATCATTTGTTACCATGCTTAAACAATTATGCCTATTTAAAACTCATTACAGACCTCTCAATGATAATCATAGTAATGCAGGGAAGTAAGCATTGTAACATTCAACATCATTCATACATATGAGATATACAGAGACAAATATTTCCTAAGGAAACCCATAAAGGGTAAGAACATCTTTTTCTTTATATGATAAGTAATCTTTACATTCTTTACATTATCATACATATGAGCTCCAACTCATTGTGAGGCTACAACCTCTGTTTTGCAAGTTGCAACTTACTAAGAGCACCAACTCTCAGTTTTCTCTAGCACCAACTCCTTGGTTTCTCTAGAACCAACTAGAAGGAAGCACCAACTCCCTGGTTTCTCTAGCACCAACTAGAAGGAAGCTACAACTCCCTGTGTTCAAGCACCCACTTGAACCTTTAAGGACACTAGTCCCCCCTAGCACCTCCCAACCACCCTGAAATGTAAATTCTTTGTTACTAAAACTTATTACAGCGATATAAAGTTATTCAATGGCTTACCATCCTTGTCACTGTTATGTTACACTGCTCTACTCTGTCTACACCAGTGTCTTCTGCACACCCCTTGCACTTTTTTTTCTTCTGCCTTTTATGCTCTCTGCGCCATATCCCTTCAATGCACCATTCCTCTACTATGCATTTCTGCTCCTGCACTCTGCCTCCTTCCACAAAACTGAACTCTCCTACACATCGACAACCCTTATCTCTTCTTTGTTCCACATTCTTATAGTCTCTGTTCTCTTTGTGCATGCAATATTCTCCATGCCTCTACATGCTCACTCTACTCCAATCTCCTCCACATCGTATATTTTTCTCCACTTCACTCTTCCAAAACTATCCAATCTCTTGTACGCCACGTTCTCTCTCTATTCTTCATATTCTGCTCATTGTGAGTCCTCTGCCTTATCATCATGGTAACTCTTCAGCTTCTCTGGTGGTTTCACCTACGCATCCATCATCACTGGGTGTTATTCTGAGATTCCTTAGTTTCTTTGGTAGTTGAGGCTCTTCATCTTCTTTGTCTTAGAAGAGCTTCTCCTTTCTGTTTTCAGCTATAGACTTCAATCCCCTTCCATCTGTCAATTGCCTGAATCAATAATCCTCAATCCACTAGAAGATGCCTTGAGACTCTTCATCTTCTTTGGCGATCACACTCAGTCCTCTTTGAGTCCTCTGGCAGAGATCATCATTTGTTTTAGTTGTTACACTGAGAATCGCAAAAGTATCCCTACGAGCTTGTTCAACTTCACCTGCACCGTTGGATTGAATTCACAGAAACTTGTGTTTACTTCGCCATTTCACACTTCGCCATTTTGGGATCCCCGTGGTCAAGATTTTGTTACACTCCATGTCCCGATCCCCAAAACTCCGAAATGGAGCTTATCTGAACTAGATCCTTCATTCATCTTCCGCCAATGTGACCAATGGCTGCGACCATAGATTGAGCCAAAACATGTTTCGCATTTCGTCATTTTGGGATTTTGGCACTCCTATGGTAGAGTCTCTTGATGCTCCATGTCCAGATATCCGAAGCTCCAAAATGGAGTCGGATCAGTGGTCCACACTCTAAGTGATTCGACAGTCCTGATCTCTTCATGATTTTGCATATCGTGATTTTGGGGTTTGCAACTTAGGGACTCCTATGGTAGTAGTTCTTGACATCTCCATCTCCCGATTTCTAAAACTCCAATAGGGTGTCGAATCAACGGTCCACATAACCCCCTAAGATGGACGGTTGACGAGATTTCGGTGTTTCGTATTTCGTGATTTTGGGACTCCTGTGGTAGGAGTTCTTGACATCTCCATCTCCATCTCCCAATTTTCGAAACTTCGAAAGGGAGTCGGATCAACAGTCCACATAACCCCCTGAGATGGATGGTTGATAGGATTTCAGCGTTTCACATTTCGCAATTTCGGGACTCCTGTGGTAGGAGTTCTTGACATCTCCATATCCCGATTTCCGAAACTTCAAAGTGATGTAAACCTGCTGACGTCACACGTGGATTGACATGTGTTGAATGACTGCCACGTGTCACTTTGATTCGTGACTTACATGTTCCTGAAATGTTGAATCAGCTTGATACTTGTCATTGCCTGGTTGTGCCATGTGTTCTTAGCTGACATGGTTTGCTGACGTGTCTGTTTCAGAATTTCGCATTTCGACACTTCGGGACTCCTAATGTTGAGAGTCTCTGACTTCTCCATTTATTGATTTCCAAAACTCCTAAATGGAGTTTACTTCGGGGTTTCGCATTTCGTGAATTCGACAGGTTAAGGAACTCCATTCCTTTGACTTCCCAGTCAGTGAAACAATGATCTATGTCCACGTGTCCTACCCATAAATGGACGGTCCTCCTTCTTTCGGGATTTTGTACACCCTCTTCTCCTTGTACTTTAAAGAACGTGTAGGTTCTTCTTGATCCAACGATGGTCGGATCTCGTGCTTGGATCTAATGCCTGAGATCTGTCCTCCTCTTCAGCGTGCTCTTCTTGTCTACATTCAGATCTAACGGCCATCGGGAATTTAGGATGGGATCTAACAATCACTAACGCTTCTCCTCCCGAGCTTACGCATCCTTCTTACTTTGGAGAATTTCTAAGTGTCAAGGTCCTTGACCTTTGATCCACCTGAGATCCTGAGTACGCTATCTCTCTTGAGCTTTGGCAATGAGTTAACCTCATCCTTGGTGCACACCTACGCACTGCATTCGACTCTGCGCAAATTCCTCCTGAGCTTACTTTGTCCTTGTTTTGCCTTCACTGCATACTCTTATCTTGCCATCAATGACAAGCACATACTGCCTGTAAAGCATTCCAACCATCCTCTGCACTATCTCTTCTGATCTTATCGAGCTTGATCTGCAGCGTCTTCCCAAAATACTTCTGGTGCCCGTCTGTTACATTCTTCCTGTAATCAAGCCATCATCGTTGTTGTACTTTCCATCAATGAAAATCATATGCTGCTTGTAAAACATGCCAACAATCTCCCCCTTTGGCATTGATGGCAACAAAGGCACCCAGATTCTTTTCTCCCCCTTTGACATCAATGTCAAAGAAGAGACATGCTCCCCCTGAGTTGTTGCAGTATTTTTAGGAGGTATTAGATATTAAACCAATGCAAACTCCCCCTGACTAGATGGACTCTCTCATTTGAGGCCTACAGAATATTTGTATCTAAACCAGAGTCTTTTCTTTCTGATTCTTGGACATGTTCATCTTCATCTTCCATTGTATCTTCTGTGGAAAACTCAAAATTGCTCACCTCTCTTACTAGGACTCCTTCATCAACCTTTTCTTCTCATGAGTAGATGACTCCCCCTGTCACTGTTATCTCTCTGCTTCTGACTATTTTCCTCCTTTGTTTCTAAAAGGTTAGATTTCCCTGACAAGGTCTTTCCTCTTGTTATCTCTACAGGATGTCATGTAAATCATTTTGTAAAACAAAATGTTGTTGTTGAAGAGCTATTGTCCTACTGACATACTGTGTAATTGTAGCTCTTACTTTTCAAACAACCCTTGGATCTCTCCATTGATTCTCATCGAACTCTATCACTGCAATTTTCATTTTTCTTTCATGATGCTTACCATCCAAGGCTTTTATGACCATACTCAATCACAAGAAAAAAATGCTACAACCACTCTCATACCTGCTTTTCTTTTTCACATACAAAGGACCTGTATCAGGTTTCTTAGGAGTATTGATTTCTTCCTTGTTGTATCCAATACCAGATTTGTCATTTGGTGATCTCTGACTATCCAAGATCTTATCCAGGGTCATGGAGCTTTTTAAGAACTTTCTTTGGGTGTTTTCCTTCTCAACCTTCAAGACTTCTTCTTCCATCTTATGACACGGTTCTTCTCCTACTTCATCCATGGAGCAAATGCTAATTGAACATGCTTTTATTGTATCTGAATCTTCTTCTTTACTTGCAGGGGAGGATTCAATTTCAATATCATTAATTGTCCCTATGCCTTTATTCACCACTTGTCCTGAGTTTACATTCACCTTACATTCTTTGGACGTGAGCACCTCTTCATTGCCTCTGTCATATTTTTGACTTGTACTGAGCAAATTATGTTTCAGATCATCCACAAGAAGAATGTACTGGGCATCTCCTTTGTCATTACTCAAACTCATCATCCCTCTATCCTTGATTTTTCCTGGTTCATCATTTTCAAGGATCACATTTCTTGTTTTGCTTTTACTTATGGACAGTAGCTTATAATTGTCTCCAGTCACGTGCTTGGAACATCCACTGTCTATATTCCCAGAGGCCTTTTGTTTTTGAGTTAAAAGTGCTTGACCACATTTTTCACTATCTTTCCTTTTCCATGTGTTGGCCTTTCTATCTAAGAACTTTATCCTTGGATCTTCTTTGTAATTCTTCAGATGGAAGTTTGCAGCTTTGTGGCCAAAGTTGTGACAGTTATAGCATTCAATCTCA
>ML814904.1:84429-104621 GCA_009831015.1 Picea engelmannii | reverse complement strand
TTCATTAAGTTATTTTGATAAGTAATCTCTTCATTGTGCTATCTTAGTATCCCATTGATCCACCTACTGAAAAAAATTCATCTGTTAAGTTACCAGGCATACTTAGTTTACAACCCTAAGTAGTTTCCTGGAGTGATAACAAAGGGTATCGAAAGCAAGTGTTCTAGAAGAAAACAGAGGACCTCGAACAGATTCGAGACCCGTGAAGCTCTGTGGAAAATGTGATCAACGAAATCCCAAGACAAGCCCTCTATATGCATTCCCCACTACGCTTGGTCCGGCTTTGGAGGGGTTATCTCCGCTACCTTTCCGCACACAACCTCGTGTTTAGCCCCTGTGTTAGAGGGGGGTCCTGGATAACTTTCACAATATTGGAATTTTAGAACTCCCTAGCACAGACTCTTATGTTTTTTTTTGTAGCCTTGAAGAGTTTTCTCTCCAATCGTAAATCAAGGCTCTAGCCTAGACTAGTTGATGGACCCTACAAACATAAAGTCTAGTTGATTTTAATTAATAGTTAATTTTTGTGGTTGTATTAATTCAAAGGAAGTGGAAATGAAACCAATGATGTGTTTAAGAGATGAAAGAGAAGATCATATACTAAAACTGAAAACAAACTACTTCCTCTTCACAAATTCAAATTTGCACATTTAAACTCTTTAACCAACTTTTCAAACTTTTTTTTTTCTAAGATCTTTTAACAGAAAACTCAAAACAAGCTTTCTCTTGACTATGAGCTACTTATTTTCCTAATTCAATC
The DNA here is from genome assembly GCA_009831015.1 of Picea engelmannii. Lineage (NCBI taxonomy): Eukaryota > Viridiplantae > Streptophyta > Pinopsida > Pinales > Pinaceae > Picea > Picea engelmannii. The sequence goes on along the minus strand of ML814904.1, from coordinate 103,861 downwards.
AGCCAAGAACTTATGAAAGCATTCTTTTTCCTGGTTTCTAATGCAAACAACCAACTACTTGACCAAGAAAAGAAAGTGAAATCTATCTATCTATCTATCTATCTATCTATCTATCTATCTATCTATCTATCTATCTATCTATCTATATATATATATATATATATATATATATATATATATATATATATATATATATATATTTAAATATGCTTCCAAAAAACAAGAAATTTTAAAAAGTATTATTTTCTTCTTTTCAAAAGAAAAAAGGGGAAAAATAAAGACAAGAAAAAAACAAGAAATGACTTCTGGCTCTTCTGCGGATCGCAAGGAGTCACTGACCAAACCCAAAAATGGAGATCAGAACAAACTTACAATCTCATCCAAAAGCCCAATAAAGAAAAACAAGAAATCTTTCGAAGAAAAAGAAAGCTACATTGAAGTCAAACCTAGGCTACTAATTGTTATGACAGAGACCAGGGATAGATCAAGAAAACCCCTAAGAAGTGTGACTCCTAACAAGGAAGAGGATAACTGCCTCTTCTAAAATAAAATTAAAAAATTCCCAACAGGAATGCTACTGACACTTAAACAGGAAGTGTATGTACACGGGTTGTCCAAGTGCAGGGTGCATATGCACGCGTGTAGGCCCACTACAGGCTGCGTGCACCTCTGCAACTCCTCAAAAAAATGAAAAACAAGTAATAAAACATAGGCAGGGAGTACTGGTATCCCTTAAAGACACGGGAACTTACTTTTTTAACGAAAAAGCAAGGAAACTTCGATAAAGAAAAGATAATCTGAGGTTATACTTAAACTACAAACTACAACAATAGAGACCAATACTTGATCAAGAAAACCCCTAAGAAGGATCACTTCTGAAAGGGAAGAGGATGATTGTCTCTCCTAACATAAAGATCTTCTGAACTCAGGCACACTACTGACACTTCAGCAACCAGCGTATGTACGCGGGTTGTCTAAAGGTAGGGCGTGTATATACGTGTGTAGGCCTTGTACAGGCCGTGTATACCTCTATAGGTTCCCCAAAAAAAGGAAAAAATAATCTAGTAATCAAAGCAGGGAGTACTGGTATGGAAGACCAGAATCCCTACATACTCAGACTCTTGTAGAAACTCAGAAAAAAAAATGTCATCAAACCAATTTAAAGCACCCAAAAAGTGTCCCCAAAAACCATAGAGATTATCCCCAGTATGGTCGTCAATTTTTTTGTGGGTGGGAAATCCCCCTACAGACCAGCACTAAGGGTTATCTAATGCATGCAAAAATGACCATCTAAAGTCTCCTACTTTTTACCATCATCCCATCATAGACCCCATTATTTATATGTAAACACAAGGGTAAAAGGATCCAGTTACTCTACCTTGAATTTCGCGTTTGATGTCGATCATTTTGTATTTGGTTTCTCCTTGACTGCAAGTCTCCTCCCAAAGATAACCTACATTCATAAATAGAAAAACAAAGAACTCCAAACATGCATATTATATATGAACTTAATGGGTTAGAGATTCTAATAAAATATAATCAAAATTGAATATTGAACACCTCATATGGCGGGACAGGAAAAGTACTTATTTTTATTAACCTCACAAAAGTAACTTACAATGGTGATATCGGCCTCTACTCCTCGAACCTAGTCCTGGGCTCCTCTTCAACTATGCACTAACCACTTCCACATATGCTTCTACTCACAAAATGGTTGCAAAAGATTGGGGCAAGGGGAATACAAAAAAGGGCAGAGTTTCTTTGATATTATCTTCCTCATCCAAATGGGACCCCTACCTCTTCTTTTATAGGCTAGAAGAGGGTAGTTATCCAGTTGAGTGATTGGCTATAAGTGGTCAAACGGTTTAGGCAATTACCCAGAAATCTGTATTTTGTTTGCAACTTTCTATTTTTTGTGCTTTTGTCAGTATACGTGGGTTGTAGTGGGTTAGCTAGCATATACATGCGTGCAGCAGTGGTGCAAGGCATGTATGCCTTCAAAAGGATGGTTTTTGGAAGAGTTTTTCAGTAGTGGCTTGGAAAAAATGGCAAGTGATATGGCCTAATGCCAGGTATGCATGTCTGGTGCAAATTAGGGTTATAACACTTTCCAGGGGCGTATCTTTCTCATCTGGAGTAAGATTTGCGCCAAACAAAAGGCAGCAGAAAGATAGAGAATAGAGATAAAGAATTGACACAAAAAAACTCAGTTTTGTGGTTGTTTGGTATAGGTTAAAATCTTTTCAAGGATCATGCCCAGGGGTTCCCTTCATCGGAAAAGGCACAAATCAAATCCATGCTTTGGTCATCTCATAGGGAAAATTCTAGGCAACAAAGGGGGGGTATAATCAGGTCTGAAAAGTTCCTGAACAATAGAAAAATCCTTACATACAAAGACCAATCCAAAAGGCCCCTTTCCCTCATAAGAAACAATTCAATTTCCCCACACCTTGGGGCTTCATCCCGGTGAATATGGAAACCATGGATGGTTGGGAACTGTCCTAATTCACTTCATCTACAGCTATAAAACATGGAAGCAATAAAAGAGTCTTTGTGATTGCACAAATCCAAAGGAAAATGATGATGTGGCATACCAATTTTTGTCATTTTATGAAAATGACCTTTTTGTAATAGTTTGTTCTTGAAGGATTTACTTTGGCTTGTAAAAAATTGTAATTGAAGGGTCAAAACAAATCTAATTTGATTCCCAATGGATAAGATCCCTTTTGCATAAGTTTAATTTTTTATTTAAAAAAAAAAAAAACTTTAAGGGTTGGTCCACTTGTCACTTTTCCAAAAGTGAAAAGTGTTTTGTGACCTAATCCTAAGCCTTCACCTCTTTTTTATAAATAAGAGGGATGGCATTGTACAAAGGGGGGAAGGATGAATATAGTACCTAAGCTCTGTTGAAATTTTCCAAAATCTCTTTGTGTGAGAGATAGTTGTTAATTTTTGGTGGTTGGGCATGTCACTTGTTTGTTAAGGGTTGAGGTACAGTAGTAAGTACTTGTTATGTCAGCTATCTCTAAGAGGGATTGGTTAGCTAGGTGTTTGTTGTTGCTTCCTTGGGTTTAACTTACTTGATTTTATTTACTAATAGCCTTGTTTAACTTGTTTGACATGTTGTAGTGCATATTTCCTGAAGTATTTTGTTGTTTTCAGCCTTCGTTAGTGGTCGGGAGTCCTAGGGCCCCTTAGGAAAGCCCTTAAATAAGCCCCTTAGCTGGTTATTTATACTTGCTTGCTTCTTTATTTTTCATGTAAATTTTTGTTATGATTTTTTTATATTAACCTTGTTGTCCCAAATAGGGAAATTGACCATTTTGGTCAATTTCTCCCCATGGGACAGCCATTTTAGTTGGTTGTTATCTACCTTTATTGCGTAAATTTCAGTTTCAATTATTTCATATAAAATCACTAAAATTTAGTTGTTTTCCTGCAAGGATACAATCCGGTTGTTGGCGCATAATTGATCAAACCAGGGCCCCTCTAAGGTTACCAACAAAAGGTACCATGTAGTCTAGAGATTTGGTATTTTCATCTCCTCCAAAGAGAAGAAGTCTCACCCGAAGCAAAATCAAGATAGAAGGATAGTGAAGGGAAAGGAGAATACTTGGGTGGGTTCCTAGAATGTTCAAGACTCACCATGATCTTGCACAAAATATACCAATTACAAATCAGATCTTAACTCATGCATACAAGAACTAAAGATACTTAAGTTGTGAAAATCATTTATACACAGAGACATCGTATTGAGCTTATCTAGCATAAAGAACTACTGTAAATATAGAATGCATAATCATAAACACAGTATGACACATTATATTTTAAAATTTTGGGTCCTTCTTCATCTATTATATTCATAACTTATCGAATACAATCTCAGAGATATAGCTTGGTAATTTGTTACAGAATTTTGACTCTGAACTCATTTCCCAGAGCTATATCTAACCAAAATTGTATATAGATTGCATGTACAACATTTTCTTAGCAACATAAAAACTCAACCTATCAAGAACAAGAACCCAGAGCCGAGAGAACCCTTTTACAATCATATACATATCATATATATTAGCTGATTGGGATCTTCTGGCTTTGGGCTCACATGCTTTATTGTTCTATTGTAACTTATTCTTCCTTGTTGGCATTGCGTTGTCCTTTTTCACAGCCGATTTCTATTACTTTTCATTGCTCCATTGTCCAGCTTCTTCTGTAGCTTGTAACTCGTGCTAAGCCAAAACTGGGACTGTAGTCCTTCTTGCTCAGCTTCAAATACAAAAATGAAGGGCCCAACAGGCTCTGAACACAAACCTTGACTTGCCCTCGAGTCAAGTACTTTGCTCTTTCACAACTTCTAGGAGTAGTTGTTGCTTTCCCTTATCCTCCTTCTCTACTTTACCTTCCTCTTATGCTTGCACTTTCTCTTTCTCTACCTCTTCAAATGAAGGGCCCAACTCTGGGACCAATGCTAAGGCCTGCTTTCTGACTTCCTGGAAACTCTCAATTTTATCTTTCCACTTCCTGGAAAGGAGTGAGGCCTCGACGACGAATTGTTGGGTCACATATGTGATACATCCCTTGGGCTTGGATGCAACCAAAGAGTTCCATTCAAAGTCCTTTATAGCATTCACCTGATGCATTTGCATGTATATTGTCTTAATGACAATTTGAAATTCATGCAGCTCCTTCTTGGCTATTGATTGTGCCTCAAACAGGGCATTCAGTTCATTATCCACTTGCTAGATTTGGTCAAATTCATCTTGTTTCTCGAGCAGATCCATAGTGACCATAACTTTCTCATTCAGCAACTGTATTCTCTTGCGCACGTTCTCTAGATTCTGGTTTCACCTAGCGATGATGCCCATCTAGTCACTAACTTCTCAGAATATCCTGGTGCACTCATCTGTGTGCTTGTGTAGTGTTTATCAAGCATTGTTTCCTTCCAGCACTACCTTTTCCATCTGTTCTTGCAACTTCTGAGGTTGTTTCTCTACTTCTTGTTGACTCTGTCGCAACTGCACTTCCATATTCTCTATGTGAATGACCAACTGTGACCATGATCCTTGGAGTAATTCAATATAGTTCTTAGGATCTCCTGCATCACTGGACTCTGGTAGTTGAGGTGCAACCTTCCTTATTTCCGGATAGGCTTCAACAAGCCTCTCCTAGACTCTTTCTAGTTTATGTTCTGCCTAAATCTTGGTGAATTCTTCCTACTTCTAGCATGCTTGATCAAGGAATGTTTCCTCCCTTGCAAAATCCAGAGTCCTTTTGGCTTATTGGAGCATTTTCTCTAGTTGATCAGTTGAGGACCTGATCACTCCAACTAGCTGCATTGCTGGCCACTGAGCTAGTTCAACGGGAGAAGGGGTGGCATCCCTGGGTAATCAGACCTGCAGTGGAAGACCATTGGTCGTTGATTTCTCTGAGGAAGTCTCTACCTCTTCCTCTCCTGTGTATGGTCTTGGCACAAGCCTCAATCTCAACATCACCGGTAGGAACATTAAAAAGATTGTTATGTCTAGGTAGAGTTGCAGCAACTCTACACACTGCTGAGGGTTTTGGAGTATTATCTCCATATGTTCCTACACTGATGTTGCACTTTTCCCTGAAGTTGTCTTAGGTTCCTTATGTCCCTCTGGTATCTCTGCTTATTTGTGGACCTCTTCTTCCTGGGTTATGCTTCCCATAGCACCCTCAACCTTAGTCATTGAGGTAGTGTGTTGGGGACTTCAGACTTGCGGCTTCTCTATTGTTTACATCTCTATTGAACATGGAGAATCCTTACTTGGTGCAAAGGGTATTATCTATTGGACTTGGGCTTCAGGGTTCAAGCCAATTAGTTGTAGCCTCTGCTCAGGTATTTCTGGGTTTGGACCAGAGAGTTTTGGCCTTTGCTCAGGTATTTCTAGGGGATCAAGTTGCATGGGTTCTGGATCAGTGGTTTGGGGTGGACTGTCAATTTCTGGAGGTGGTGACTAGGGTTTTGGTGGTGATGGAGGTTTCTCAATGATGATGGTGGATGGATTGGTGTCAGTATCAGGGTCATCCTAGATATGTATGATGTGGGTTTCACGAGCCACTGAGTGAGTGTGAGGTACGGTGGATGAGATGGGTTGGGGGTTCAGAACCGTACTTGGGGAAATCCTTGTCCTGAGTTTCTTAGACATTGGCTCTATGATGAACACAGTGCTAATTATTTCTTTGACATCCTTACCCGTCAACATAGCTTGCTCTGGCAGTGTTCTCTTCTTACACTCCAATGGCTACATCTCCTCCTTTTCTTCATATTTCATATGTGTTAGAGCTTCTTTCTTCTGTACCTCTGGGCCTAAGCTCAGTCCTACCCCTGCTTCCTGACCTTTCTTCTTCAGCAGCCCGACAAGAAAAAAATAATGTATCCTTGACTTGCATAGGTTGTGTTTGACTCCAGGCCATGACATCACCTCCTTATCGAAGGCCTCTTCGTCCAAATAGAATGGTAGCATACGCGAATGGAAGTCCTCTCTGTTGGCATACCTCAGCCACACAAATGTATGGTGTTGGTTCATGCTAAATGCTATGTTCCACGTATTGCAGTTAAGAAGCTCCTGCGGAATGTGCAACCTCTGTGTTGCATCGATTAATTTGTTGTACCACTTGGAGAATGTCGTGTTGTTGAAGGCAGTGTTCTCTGAGTCTTCCCTTGAATTCCAGGGATCAAACATTTTTTCCAAGCACCTCTTATCTGTTGGTGCCAATGGTCTTCCGGTGGGTGGCATCAACTTGAGCATTGCAAATGCAAGAAAGGTGAAATTACCACCTTTCTCCCGGGCTTCCTCGCAGGCCACAAGGATTTCCTCCAATAGGTAGTTGCACTAGTTGAAGACAACGCCATTGGCGCAAAAATCTAACATTGATAAAGTATCCAGTGTGCATTCTCCCTTGTAGTAGGACCTCATAAATTTTATATCTATGATGTAGCAACTAGTCCTGACCATCTCGGGTAGTATGGGGTCGATCTTGGTTGTGCAACCCCCCCTCTGTGTGTGAAGCCTCTCATATAGGCTGGGCTCCTCCTATTCTTTTCATGCTTCCTCGAACCCTGGAAACCTTTGGAAACATCCTCACCCTTGAGGGATAGTCCAGTAAGTTGGTGGATGACTTTTGCATGGATTGGATATCTCATATCTAACCACAAACTTCTTTAATGCACCCTGCTAATCAGAAACTTGGTACAACTCGCAACTTCGCTAGTGGTTCTGAAAAATGGCAAGTCCCTGAGGTTCATGATGGTTGAATTGAAAAAATTGATGAAGTTGGGCTTTGGAATGAACTGCATGCCTCCCAACTCATTTGGAGTGATACTCCAGAAAACATCTATGTTCATCTAAGGGAACAAGACTCGGTCTGTTAATTCGAGGTCAAGGAGCTTGACTTGCTCCACCTTCCCCTTGACATCACCCATGACCTCAACCCGGGGGTCATAGGGCTCATATGGTACTGCATCCTTGGAAATGATGCTTTGGATCCCTGTAGCTCTTGGCATGGTCAGTATGAACTATCAACAATTTCGACAGGTGAAACAGGGATTGGGGATCACGACTAATGGTCGAAGGATTACACAGGCTTGCTCACTCTTCAAAATTCGTAAATATTTAAGTTCATTCTGGAAAACAATGCATCCTACACCGAGTTTTCAGACCCTTATACCTGTGTTGAATAGGAAATTTCTGTAATAACTGTTATTCATCATTACCCTATAGACGCAACTTGGATCTAAGTTGTCTGACGAGACTGGTTAACGGGGTAAATCTCTCGAGTGATCTCGGCATTAAATGGGAAAGTTGGTCAATGACGTGGCAAATTTAATACCTTACCATTTGAAGGATGAGAATCCTAGTGTGAATACCGATGTCATATCCACGTATCACAGCTTTATGGCTTAACCGAATTTAGACGGGGTATTGTAGTAGTAATAAATGTTGTGACTAGACTGGGTTCGTGTGGAACATGGACTCGGATTGTGTCCGGATTCGCTCTCCCTCTGACCACAAAGGGTTCCCCTTCATATCAATGATTGTCATTAATAGGTTCTTGATGCTTCTGATCCTACGTTGATGATTAAGTAGTTCTGCATCAAAACAACACTTAAACAGAAAAATGAACTACATGTCACGGTGCAACAATGCACTCTTCTACTTTATTAACTGAATTCACAACAATTTGCAATAAAATTCAAATCTAACTACTATACATGCTCCTTTGGACTAGAGCAATAGTCCTTTAGCTCAGTTTGGATATATATAAAGTTTCATGTCCTATCCGCAACATACCATCTAGTTCCGCAAGTCTGACTGCTCTAGACGGTCGGATCACTACAACTGTAAATGGCCCCAACCAATGCACACACAATTTGCCTGGATGTTTCTGGTATTGACTGTCATAAAGTAGGACCTTCTATCCTTGTGCAAATACTTTGGTCTTAATGTGTCCTTCATGCCAAGATTTATGCCTTGCTTTCTCAACTATCTGATGGAAGTCTACCTAAAACTTGGTCTCTTCCAGTTCTTGTAAGTCCATGAGCCTTTGCACAATTGATTCATCCTCTACCATGTGTGTAATCTGTCAATATAAAAACTTGGAGTAATGAATTCTCTAGGCACTGCAGCCTCTTTCCCATAAACTAGTTGAAATGGAGTGCACTTGTGGAGTTTCTTTGTGGTTGTCCTGTAAGCCCATAGTATTGTTGGAACTTTGTCATCCCAATCTTCCCTGTTTGCACAACAGACCTTTGTTAATCCTCTCTCCAGAATCTTGTTAAACACTTCCACTGTTCCATTGGCTTGCAGATGGTATGGACTACATTTATGATGTTGGATCAAGAACTCTGTTGTAATATTTTCTATTGTACTACTGATAAAATGAGCTCCCCGATCATTGGTCAGACTCCTAGGACATCCAAACCAAGTGATAATATTTTCAAAAATGAACCTAGCAGTAGTATCAGTTGAAATATCCTGAACAACTATTGCCTTGGCCCAATGTGTAAGGTAGTCAGTTGCGAGAATAATGTACCTATCCTTGAATTCTTAGATGTGGGGTTAATCTGCCCAATGAAGTCAACCGCCCACTTCTCAAATGCTCGTAAGGCTCGAACTGGTTGAAGTGTAAATTCATCTCGTCGTGATGGCTTACCCACTCTTTGACAAACATCGCATGATGTAGCATATACCTTTGAATCCTTGCAGAGCATGGCCCATCATAGTCCATCTTGGAGGACATTCTGCGTAGTGGCATTTACTACCACATGACCTCCCGCAACTCCACTATGGCACTCCCACAGTATATATTGTCTTTCATGATATAAGACACATCTTTTGAGGATAATATCTAGTCCCAATTTATACAATTTCCCTACAATCAATTGATAGTCTGCTTCTCTAACCACCATATGTCATTTATGGGTTGCGGAGTATGTTTCTGGATAGGTCCATGTACTTAAGAAGACTGTTATGCCTTCCAGGTATTTTGGTATGGCCTCAACCCAGAACAAGTCTGCATTTGGGAGTTGATCATCGACTGCTCCACCACTTTACCCTAACTCTAATCTAGACAGGTGATCAAGCCCTATGTTACATCTTCCAGGCTTAATGATCACTTCAAAATAAAATTTTTGAAACAATAGCAACCATCGAAAATTTCTCCCTTCCAAAACAGGTTTGTTAACTAGATATTTTAATGCAGAATGATCAGTAAAGAACTTAAAATGAGAACCTAACAAATAATGTCTAAACTTCTGCAAAGCGTAAATCATATCTAAACCCTCCCTTTTTGTTTTTGTATAGTTGTTCTCAGCTTTCAACAACTTCCTTCTAGCAAAATAGATAGGATTATCCATGGCTCCATCTCCTAATTCTGCTAAGATGGCTCCCAAGGCAATACCTGAAGCATCTACGTGGGCGTTAAATTCATTTTCCCAAATTGGAAATATCAGAATAGGTGATGTGTTGAGCTTCTCCTTTAGGGTCTCGAACGCTTTATCACATTCTGGGGTCCATTGGAACACTTAGGCCTTATTTAGTATATTTTCCAAAGGTGCAGTGATATCTTCATATCTTCTGATAAACCTGCGATAGTACCCTGTGTACCTCGGCGTGGAGCACAACTGCTTAGCACTCGTAGGTGGCGGCATGTTCACAATAACCACAAATTTGGCTGGGTCTACCAGTACTCCCTCTTGGCATACTATGTGGCCTAACAAATTTCCATGTGGAACACAGAAGATACACTTTCTGAGGTTCAACGATATCTGCAATTCTCTACATCTGTCAAACATCAAATGTAGTAGTGATACATGCTCCTTGAGAAGACTGTATATCATCTAATCATCCATATAAACTTCTATAAACTTGTGAATAAATTCTCGGAAAGATGCTATTAAAATCCTGGAGAAAAATGCAGGGGTGTTCTTTATGCCGAATGGAATCACATTGTATGTAAATGGCCCCCATTATGTTATGAATGTGGTCTTGTTTTTTTCCTCTTCAGCAACCCTTACTTGGTGATACCCCGAAAATCCATATGTAAATGAGTAACATTCTTTCTCCGCAACTTGTTCTAGTACCTCATCAATAAAAGGTGTTGGGAAAGGGTCATGCACATAGGCAGAGTTAAGGATTTTGTATTCTACACAGACCCTAATATCCTATGTGCTTTTCTTTCTATGGATGACTATTGGGCTGACCCATTCTGCTTCTTCCACTGCAAAAATAAGTCTAGCTTCCAACATCTTGTCTATTTCCCTTGTAACCTTCTCTTTCACTCTAGGGTTAAGGCGGTATGGTCTATGCCTCACAGGATTTGACCCTGGTTTTAATTCAATTTTCATCTCTCCCATAATTCCTTTAATTCCTTTTAACTCTGAAATTTTTTTTGGGATCAAATCCTCATATTCGCACAACAAACTCTGTATTTCTTGGCTAGTTTGCTCATCTCAGTAATCTCCCACGATAGCTATATTAGGTTTCCTATGGTCCTTATATTGACTTTTCACAAATTCAATGGGTGATTATAAGAACCATCAATCTGGTTGGGTGTGATGTTTTTTATTTCTCTGTTCCATTATGTCTCCTTAATGGCTAAGTTTCTCAATTCCTCTAAATCATCTGGGCTTTCCAAATCCTTCTCAATAATATAGAATTCTATAGGTATCTTTTCCAAGTTTATGTGAATATTAGTTTGAAGTTCTTGAATATGATTTGCGCATACCACTAGGTCTAATTCTGTTTACTACTGTCTGTAAAAAGGAATTCTTTAATTCTTTGCAGGACTACTTCAAGCTCAGGGTACTTACTTGTAAACGAGAATTCCTTGCAAAAGTGATCTTCCAGTGTTTTCCAATCGTTGGTCTATCTTCTGGTTTCTTCATGCATGAACCAATATTTTGGAATTGGACCTATTGAATGGGGAAATACTTGAACCCAGGAGTGAGATGGTATTTCCACAACTTACCACTGTGTCACACATTGTTCAATATGTGCTTTAGGATCATATTGTCCATTGAAAAGTTGTGCAACTTGGAAATATGTTCGCATCTCTAATTCCATTTATTCCTTATCTTGAAATATATATTTGATAGCTTACTTCACATCATCCCAATTTTCGAGTAGGGCTTTATGATTGGCCCACCATCTAGAAGGGTTATCTTGGAGAGCTAAATCCAATACTGAGATCCTTTGGTCCTCCACTACCTTTTCTTCCATGTTGACCAGAAAATTCTTAAGTCATGAGGTACCATCATATATTGTGTGATCTCTAACCTCGGTTCCCACCCATCTAATTTCCATAACAGTTGTGCATCTTCTTGAAAATATTTCATATGAGCCTTGCTGCCAACTGTCAAATGCCAGTTCTAAATCTTCATCCGTTGATTGTATACTCCTCCAACTTATTGATCCATCAGCATTAGGATTTATGTAATCTTCTCTTGTTCCTGTTGTTACAGTGTACAATTGATCCAAGTCTTCTCTCTTCATATTGTTGTATGTTGGCTTTGTATATCAAGGGCCTACATACGGATCAAAGGGTTGAACTACTTTGATTATGTCTGCCTCAAATTTCATAGTGTCTTTCATTAGGTCAATCACCGCATAGTTTTCATAGGCCCAATCAATACCAAGTAGTGCAGGATAAGGGTCCTTATCCCCCATGATCTCGATCACCTCAAAATAAGCTACAGTCTTAACTCTCACAACATCTATTTCCACATTCTCCAGACTTCCTATTAGGAAAATACAATATTGATTGGCCATTCTTAGCTAGATTTGGAAATATGTCAACTAGGGTTTTCCTAAGGCTTCCCAAGTCTTTTTAGGAAGTATGTTAACATCATATCCTAGATCTAACATAACAGCCTTAATATCAAACTTGTCTAGTTGGGATACTAGTCTAAACTCTTTTTTGGTTTGTACTTTCCCTCTATGTTGGTGCAGACCCCTCCCCCCCCCCCGCCTTCTCTCCTTTTGAGGATGTTCGAACTCCTAGTTTAGGATTGTTTGAACACTTGAGTTGAATTGAATCTTCGACTCTTTTCTAGAACCCAATGAAAATTTAACACAGGTCCCCCTTTCTTCAAAGTGCAGGTTCTCTTAACCCAATGGTTCTCTTCTTGTCCCTTCAAAGAAAGTTAGCGGTGGCACTCATTCTCTGTGTTAGGCCCTTCCTATCATAAGACCTCAGGTTGTGTCCTGGGGCTAACCCACGTAAAGCGCTTCGGGCTTTGGGCTTTGGGCTTCGACTCTTTCCACAACAACCAACTCCAATGTTCCCAAACTCCAAATTGGTGAACTCAAATGGTGTGAGGATCAACGATCCCCATCCCTCCTTCAGATCCATGGTTGCGGTCTATTCGGGCTCAGGCCTTTGAGAGTCTCTTGTTGTCCTCCTTTGATATCTCCCATAGTACTACTCCTATGAAATGTGTGGATCACATTCACACGTCCCTTCCATATCCAATGGTCTGGATTCAAACCAGTCTTCACAAATTCGCGAAGATTTATGTTTTCTCTTGGCAAACCTCCCAGAGCTCCAACTCTCGAATCTTCTGATTTCTTGCCACCTATCTCCTCCCGACGATGGACGATTTTTCCTTCCTTCAGGGCTTTGGTGAGTCCTTCCTCCTTGCTGACACTTATCTCTTTTTCTTCCAGAGACTTAGACTATTCTTAGCCTTCTTCTGCACTCCTTGCAGATTTTTTTGCTAGTTCTTCCGATATTTTGCCTGGTTTGAAACCTTCCAGGTTCTTGGTTCTCCTACACCCTTCCACGGACTTTCTAGTGTCCTCCTCGAAACTTAACTCCCTTCATCCTAAGCTTGTAAGATGACCTTATTGTATCATTGGCGCACTCCTTGTGCTCGTTTAAAACTTTTGACAGATAATCTTTGAGCCCTTCCATAAGTATTAAGGCATCTCCTTTTCTTCGTCCATGGAAAATTAGCCCTTCCATAAGTATTAAGGCATCTCCTTTTCTTCGTCCATGGAAAATTAGCCCTTCCATAAGTATAAAATTTCTCTCATGGGCTAATTTTACATGGTTTTTTCCAAAACAAGATTCGTTATTCTAAACATTATTCGCCCAAATTTTATAGGATAAAATTATTTTACCTTAAAAATCACCAAAATTTTATACAAACTATATAAAATCCTTAGAAATTTGAATATTTTAAAAAAAATACCGCCAAACATTTATAGTTGGCATATGAAGAATTAGTAAGATTCACCAAGGTTTCTACATTTTAAAATAAATTTCCATCCTTAAAATCATCCCTGCAACACATATGTACAACATTTGCAAATAAACATCCATTATACATAAATTGGCAAACAAGAAAATCTGTTATTTTTTCTATTAATGGTGGAATGTCCATTACAATATGTTAGACCGGACTATGACTGAATCTCGGCTCTCAACAATATCCAACTCTGCTACCTCCCATATGATCTACTGGAAACAATACAAGAGTCTATACAAGAGGGGCTTGATGAGCTTCCCTCCAAGCTAAGCTAGTGGTGTCTAATCACCATTCAAAACTCCTGACTAATGAGGCAGATTACAATGATGGAAATCTAATCTGAATCAGATACAGATCCCTCCTACTGTCAACCACTTAATGGAAACCTCATCTACATCTTGTGAGAAGGCACAAATTGGATCTACCAGCCTGATAGCATTAATTTCCTTAATCATGATTTAGATTTCAAAGGAAAAATGAGAGGGAAACGCCTCTCCCTTCCTTGAATGCACACCAATCATGATAATCAGCTGGCGCGTGCTGAGGTGGAGAGATTATCCTGCATCATACTCCATGGCTAAAAAAAATCATGAGCTTCCCACCTCTATGGAAATCCTCCTGGATCCCAAACTTTCTTCTGGAGTTGTCCTTCTGCTCCTCTGTTTGGTTGTTGTTGTTGTTTTTGCATCTTCCTTATTTCTCATGCAGGTTCTCCTCTGTCCAGCTTCTCTTTTCTAACATCTTCTTTCTCTGACCTCAACATCAGCCTCCTTATCTCCTCTATGACTTCTTCCAGCTGCTTCATCGGTTGGTTCTCCTTGTGTAGTATTCTTGGATGCAACTCTTCATGCTGCGTTGAGGGTAGATCATATGGATCTCCCACGGTGCTTTCATCCCTTGTGATGTTGACTGGCCACTCTGTTGCAGACTTTGATTCCTCAGTTTCATCACTAAACTATTGTTTAGCTACCTCCTCTAACAAACTAACTCTTTTCATTTCTCAGTTGATCCCGTTCCAGCTTCCTCCAGCTGCAACTCATACTGGTATGTCTCTTCTGGAATTTTTGTCTCATGGCAACAACCTTCTAGTTCTGAATTGCTCAACCAATCCTCCAGCATATTCAACTCCATATCCTACTGAGTGAGTGACTCAACTTGGTGCTCCTCTTCCATTGGGGCAGACTTCAGGACCTGCTCCTGCCCCTCCATGACAGTCTGAGCTTGTTGTCCCTCTTTTGCGTCTGCAACACCTATGCCAGCCTCTCCTCAACTGCTTGGAAGGAATATCTGGATTCCCCCAATGATCAGAAAACTCCTCTAACCTCTCTCCTTTGTGATGAAAGTTTTCAACTTCTCATCATCTTCATTCACGCGGCTTGAAACTCTGCCTAAATATTCATATGGATGAGGCATTTTTTCCGCCTCCTTTCCATCTGTCAACGCCCCATGCTAACATGAAATCTCAGCTGATCTCATCTCTTCTCCCTTTCCCAACTGGAAACTCAGGTTGTCTCATTTTCCCCCCTGCCAATTTATGAGATCAATTGATCCCTTCGCATTTCTCACCTAGAAACCTGTGAGACCTCTGCCAGATCTCTTTCCCTCGCCATTGTGGTTTTTGGCATATCTCAACCACCTTTTGAACACCTGTTGTTTCCTTTTGGCCAATAAATTCTGAACAAAACACTTAGTTTTCCTTTTCAAAGGCCACTGGTATCTCCAGTGTACCTTTTCCTCCTGCTGCATCTTAAATGATAGCTTCTCCATCTCTTCTCGGATTTCACTGAGCTCCTTATCCATATCCACTTTACATCTATGTGGAATTCTCCTCCTCAACCACTCTTATGACCTCCAGTGGCTAGCTTGCTTCACCTACAGCCCACCTGGTTATTTACCATCTGTTACACACCTTGCAACAGTTTCCACAAAGTATAGCACTTTGTCCCCCTTCACCTGTTGTCTACAAGCGAATTAAATCTCTGATACCACTCTGGTATTAAAGTATATTAGTTATCTCCTTCTTCCCATCTGAGACTAAAATCAGGCTCTGATACCACTCTGTCACATACACACCACCCCCCCCCCCTTATCTCCTTTGGGGTTGCTCGACCTCCCAGTCTAGGATCATTTGAACACCTGAGTCGAATTGACTCTTCGACTCCTTTCCAAAACCCAATGCAAATTTAACATAGGTCCCCCTTTCTTCAAAGTGTGGGTTCTCTTAACCCAGTGGCTCTCCTCTTGTCCCTTCGAAGAAATTTAGTGGCGACACTCGTTCTCTGTGATAGTCCCTTCCTATCATATGACCTCTGGTTGTGTCTCGGGGATAACCCACATAAAGCACTTTGGGTTTTAGGCTTCGGGCTTCGTCTCTTTCCACAATAGCCAATTCCTATGTTCCTGAACTCTGAATCGACGAACTCAAATTGTGTGAGGATCAATGGTTGTTGTCCCTCCTTCAGATCTACGGTTGCAGTATATTCGGACTTCGACCTTCGGGAGTCTCTCATTGTCCTCCTTTGATATCTCTCAGAGTACTACTCCTTTGAAATGTGTGGATCACTTCCACGTGTCCCTTCCATATCCAACGGTCTGGATTCAAACTGTTCTTTGCGACTTCGCAAAGATTTTTGTTTGCTCTTGGAAAACCTCCCAGATCTCCAACTCCTAGATCTCTTGATCTCTTTCCACTTGTCTCCTTCTGACAATGGATGATTATTCCTTCCTTTGGGGGCTTCGGTGAGTCCTTCCTCCTTACTAACACTTAGCATTTTTTCCACCCTACACTTAGATTGTTCTCGGCCTTCTTTTGCACTCCTTACAGAGTTTTGTGCTAGTTCTTCTAAGATGTTATTCGTCTTGAAACCTTCCAGGTTCTCAGTTCTCCTGCATCCTTCCATGGACTTTCTAGTGCCCTCCTAGAAACTTAACGCCCTTACTCCTGAGCTTGTAAAATGAACTTATTGTATCCTTGGTGCACTCCTTGCACTTATTTAAGCCTTCTAACAACTTCTCTTTGAGCCCTTCCAGAAGTATTAAGGCATCTCCTTTCCTTGGTTGATGCACTCTTGAAAATCCTTCCTTCCTCAGAGTGTTTAGCAACCCTGGGGTTCTCTTAATGTCTCCAACACTCCACAATGTGTTTCTCCTAGTCTTACAGAGTATTCAGCAACTCTGCGCTATTCTTTTTCTCACACAACCTTTCCTTCCAAGGTATTCATCAACCTTAAAATCCCCTTCTGAGTCTGTGAATTATCCTGGTGTGCCCACCTGGAAACTTCTCTTCTGACTCGAATGAGTTCAGACACGCACTCCTTGCGTTGGCTCACAGAGTTCCAAATCTTTGTCATGCACTCCTTGCACTTAGCCTAAAGAACCATAACTAATTCAACACACTCACATATATAAGATTATAATTATATCCCTACAAATGATTTCTAACATACATCTATAGTATCAACACATATGTACGACATTCAAAACTAAACATCCATTATACAAAAATTGGAAAATAGGAAAATCTGCTCTTTTTTCTATTAATCGTGGAATGTCCATTACAATATGTGAGACTAGACTATGATTGAATATCGTCTCTCAACAATCTCCAACTCTACTACCTGCTATATTCTCTACTGGAAACAATACAATAGTTTATACAAGAGGAGCTCGATGAGATTCCCTCCAAGCTAAGCTAGTGGTGTCTAATCACCATTCAAAATGCCTGACTAATGAGGCAGATTACAATGATGGAAATATGATATGAATCAGATGCAGATCCCTCCAATCGGAAACCACTTAATGGTGACCTAAACTATAGCTTGTGCGAAGGAACAACTTGGCTCTACTAGCCTGAAAACATTAATTGCCTTAATCACAATTTAGATTTTGAAGGAAAAATGAGAGGTCGACGACTCTCCCTTCCATGAATGTGCACCAATCGTGCTAATCAGCTGGCACGTGCTGAGGTGGAGTGATGCTCCTGCATCATATAAACTCTCTGAGTACTCTTCTCAGGAATATTAGTCCTTATTATTGCTTCTATGGGTTATTCATTCTCTAGAACTAGGTATAGTGCATTGCGCAACTTTTCTGTTAACTGGTCATTCCCAAGAATATCAGAAAATGACTAAAACCAAAGGTCAACTACATTTTGTGGTTTTTCAGGTTGTCTCATTGTGACCATAGGGTTTTTGGGTGCAGGGGGTGAAGCAGGGACTTACGCAATCTTAGGGTAACCAATAGGATGAGGGGGTTTCTCTTGCATATCAGGGATAGGGATATTCTAAAATACTTCTATGGCATTTTTAAAGAACAAATTCTATTTCAAAGGATCATACATGTCTTCCTTAGGTGTTTCTTTTTGGATCTAAGGTAAATTATCAGCATCAGCGCCGGTATTTTCCCCCCCTCGAGTGACGATATTGAGGTTGGGAAGTTTTCCTCTAATAACTCTCTTGATCTATGAACTGATGAGGTTAGTTCCTCATTGATGTACCCAATATTCCCATTTTGCAATTAGTTCTGGGCAGTCTTCAGTTGTGTGTGCATTGGTTCTTCAGTGAGAGCACCATGGCCACCTCGAATGGGGATACTCTCTTTCCATATGGCCTTGCTCATCATAGTTGTAGCATATACTTGGTCCTCTTCCCCCGGTTCTTCCTCCTCTAAATTCTCCTCCGACCCCACCTCCTCGACCTCTTCCCAGTCCTTGAGGGGTTTCATTCACCCTAAATGTTGTTTGATCTAACATGTTCGTCAGTGCATCCAACGCTCTACACTGATTGGTAGTATGTGTGATATATGCGCACAACTCACAATGTACAGTATTCAGTACTGTTGAATACTTTTGAATAATGGGGCATTGTCTCGGCCCATGCCCATGGATTCAGAAAATCTCGTAATACTCAACTGCTGGCACTTCTTGACTACCTGGAAAAGCATGATATGAGGTGGGGTTATGGAATGGTAAATTCAGAGATACTTGTGCAACTCCTCACGTGGGTCCTGGTGAGGGTCCCATTGTGTTAGAAAAATAGGACCGCGGAGCAATAAAATAAAACAAATGCGGAAACAAAACACAGAAGATACACAATACAAGAGAGACACAGATTTACGTGGTTCACCCAGTGTGGGCTACGTCCACCAGAGAAATTGTCAGGTCCTTTCTTTATTATTATCCATCAAAATGAAGGGATACAACCTACAGCAAAACCCGTTGTAACTTCCTCTTCTTTCTCTCACAGTCTCCTCTCTTAGAATACAATACTCGCCAACATACATAGCCGCAATACATTTCCCTCATAAAAGAGGGTTGCCTTCTAGGGAAAAAAACCCTAACAGAATCTCTATTGTTAGATCTGCGACCTTATAATGAATGGTCCAGATTTACAATGAAATTACAATATACTTTTACAAGGCAATTTTTTCTTTGGGGGCTTCACCCCCGAACCCCCGCTGGGGGCCTGCTTTCCCCCAGACCCCACAGAGGGGGTACCCCCCCTTCTACACTCCCCTGCGTGGAAGAGTGTACATACTTCTGGGGTGTAAATACTTCATGGGGTATAAACACGGCTGAAAGTAAAAGACCTCTAAATCAGGAAGATAATCAGGCTCCACAACCAACAATCTCCCACTTGGAGATTGATCTCAACAACTCCA
>ML814904.1:62795-81459 GCA_009831015.1 Picea engelmannii | reverse complement strand
TACTTATAGCCATGACCAAGCCATTCCATCTTTCTAGCAATGAGCACAAGATTAGAAGAGCCCTAACCTCATCATCAAAGTCCACTTTTACAGAACTTAGTTGATTAGTAACCGTATTAAATTCATTTAAATGATCTGCAACAAACCCATCTTCCGACATCTTCATATTAAATAATCTCTTCATTAGAAATACCTTATTGGACGTCGAGGGTTTTTCATACAATTTGGCCAACGCGTCTATCAAACCCTTCGTTGTCTTTTCTTTCAAAATATTGAAATCCACCGACACTGTCAGGCTCAACCGTATCGTTCCTAGAGCCTTTCTGTCAAGAATCTCCCATTCTTCGTCCTTCATGGCCGACGACTTCTTTGCTACTCCACTCAATGGTAGGAATAGATCCTTCTGATATAAATAATCTTCCATCTGCATATTCCATAACTGGTAGTTTTGGCCATTAAATTTCTCGACCCTAAACTTTCCATCCTCCGACATCGCTCCCACTTGAACCAGGAACCCTCTTTTCCTGCAAGTTACCTTATGCTATGATACCAGTTGTTAGAAAAATAGGACCACGGAGTAATAAAATAAAACAAATGAGAAAACAAAACACAGAAGATACACAATACAAGAGAGACACAGATTTACATGGTTCACCCAGTGTGGGCTACGTCCACTAGAGAAATTTCCAGGTCCTTTCTTTATTATTATCCAGCAAAATGAAGGGATACAACCTACAGCAAAACCCATTGTAACTTCCTCTTCTTTCTCTCACAGTCTCCTCTCTCATAATACAATACTCACCAACATACATAGCTGCAATACATTTCCCTCATAAAAGAGGGTTTCCTTCTAGGGCAAAAAACCCTAACATAATCTCTATCGTTAGATCTGCGACCTTATAATGAATGGTCCATATTTACAATGAAATTACAATATACTTTTACAAGGCAATTGTTTCTTCAGGGGCTTCACCCCCGAACCCCCGCTGGGGACCTTCTTGCCCCCAGACCCCCCAGCTGGGGGGATAGCCCCCCATGACCCCGCAGAGGGGGTACTCCCCCGTGTGGAAGAGTGTACATACTTCTAGGGTGTAAATACTTCATGGGGTATAAACACGGCTGAAAGTAAAAGACATCTAAATCAGGAAGATAATCAAGCTCCACAACCAACACATCAGATTCCGAGGAGGTCCCATTCCCCTCATTCGTGGACATTCATTCACCAGATGTCCTTTTGTGTAACATTCGATACGCGAGACCTGCATTCGTCCTGGTCTGGGTATCATAAATTCTTGAATATTTTTTTTAAGTGTTGATATTTTCCCTTGTAGTTGCACCAAATTTGCCTCTGTTGGGGGTCTGGTCACTTCAATATTCATTGATTGTTCCAAGGAATTTGTCAAAGTGGCCATCCTTTGTTGCATTAACAAAATCTGTTCCAGAGGTAAAAATCCCTAAATATACCACTCTCTTTGATGTTCCTCATGAATTGGATGTGCTAACCTCCCTATAGCATATTTAAACTTCTATCTATATTCCCAAGTTGATTCACCTTCCCTTTGTTGAATCTCGCGCAAATTAGATAGAGATTGTTGTTCTGACTGAGGTGGCTTAAAATCCACTATGAACTTTGTCCATACCTAGTCAAGTGTGAACGCTTGACCTTGCATTCCTGGAACTCCTGGCTCAATATCCCTCCTGTACCATTTGAGAGAACGACATCTCAAGGTAGTATGGAATTCAATCAATTTATTCGCATATGGAGTCCCTCTGGACCTCCAAATTTCCTCACACAAGAATCAATGTTGCTCAAAATCTTCACCTCCCTTACCCTAGAATTTTGGGTATCAAGAAATCGAACCTCCCACATTACCAACCATTTTTTATCTTGTTGCTCCTATCAAAATAAAACCTCACAGTCCTGGTTGCGACCTACCAGAGGATCCCAATATCCTCCCTGTACTTGCACTTCCTGGTTGTGACTAGATAATTAGATGTACTAGAATCGAATTAGCATAAGAAGGTAGTATTGAATTTACCATTTGTATAGAAGACACTTGGGGTGTGGGTGATTCTGGGCTGGCACCACTTGCTTCAGGGCGGGTTTCCTTGATCTGGGGGGTCTCGTTCTCTTCCTCTGGAGAAGTCTCTTCAGTCGCATTCTCAATCTTTCTTGGCATTGGGGTTGAATATTCTCTTTCCTCTTCAATATCCATGTCGGCTTCCTTCTCCCTTTCTTCTACACCTTCTCTTTCTTGTCCACCCTCCTAGGGACTTCTTTCTCTCTGTGCTTATCTCTCACTTAATCTTTGACTGGCCAGTCTTTCTTGTATTCTCATCTTTCACAATTCTTCCATCTTTTTTTCCTCTACTTCTCCTGGTCCGACTTCTTTCCACAACTTCTCGAACTGTTTTTTTTCTTTCTTTATCTTACTGTGTCACCCCTTCTCAATTACGGCGGCTCTTTCAAGGCTCGCTCATCTCTTGAGTCCATTTCTTGTTGTTCCCCTGATTCTCAAAGAACCCTATGACCTCTCTCGGGCCATGACTACACCCCAAACTCTCCCCACCCCAAGAAAGGGTGTTTACACTGTCATCTCAGTAGGGGACATAGTCAGCATCCCCTCTTCCATCAAGAAAACCTTAATCCACAGGGGGATTTCTCTTAATAGTCTTCCCCTTGCGTCTTTCTTGAAATTCGCTTCTACTCGTGAAAAATATTGGTGATTCTCAGCTACAAACTCAATAATGTATCCTTATAATGTTGTATTGACCCAAAAATCAATCACTCGCATGACTGGACGATCTAGCCAATGAAGTGTTTCAATCTTTATGTATCCCAAGTACAGGTCCTCTTGACTCATTCTTGGAATTTTGGAGCTTCTTGGAGCCTATCTATCCAGTGGAAAATTTCTTCCAGGAACTTAACCCAGAATATCTTGTACTGGTCGCTCGATATTTCTAAGTAAAAGATTGTCTCCCATGTATCTTTCACTGATTTTTCTCTCAGCTCTGCTTCTTTCCATATGAAGGTGTTGCAATTTATCTCCCACCATTGGTGAATATTAGATCTGTGAATCTACAAAATCATTCTCCCTACAGGTTCCCTTTTAACGTAGGTCCCAGCAATAGAACCATTTTTTTGGTGCAGAATTGATCAGACCAGGGTCCCTCTCAGGTTACCAACAAAAGGTACCATGTAGTCTAGAGCATTGGCATCTTCATCTCCTCCGAAGAGAATAAATCTCACCCAAAGCACAACCAAGACAGAAGGATAGGGAAGGGCAAGGAGAATACTTGGGTGGGTTCCCATAACCTTCAAGACTCGCCATGATCTTACGCAAAATAGACCAATTATAGATTAGATCTGAACTCATGCATACAAGAACTGAAGATACTTAATTTGCGAAAAGAATTTATACACAGAGACATCATATTGATATTATATAGCATGAAGAATTATTGTAAAGATACAATGCATAATCATAAACACGGAATGACACATTATATTTTAAAATTATGGGTCCTTCTTCATCTATTATATTCAAAACTTATCGAATACAATCTCAGAGATACAACTTGGTACTTTGTTACAGACTTCTGACTCTAGACTCATGTCGCAGAGCTCTATATAACCAAAACCATATGCAGATTACATGTACAACATTTTCTTAACAACAACAAAACTCAACCTATCAAGAACAAGAACCCAGAGTTGAGAGAGAGAACCATTTTAAAATCATATACATCTCATATATATAAGTTGATTGGGATCTCGTGGCTTTGGGCTCGTATGCTTTCTTGTTCTGTTGTAACTGCTTTTGCCTTGCTAGCATTGCGTTGTCCTTTTTTGCAACTGATTTATGTTACTTTTCCTTGCTCCAATGTCTATCTTCTTCTATATCTTGTACAACTCGTGTTAAACCAAAATTGGGGCTGTCGTCCTTCTTATGCAGCTTCAAATCCAAAAACGAAGGGCCCAACACTGGTCACCTATTATGCTTCTCTTAAGTGGTTGGGGACCATCTAAAGACCTATTTGAGGCAAAGGGACCAATAGGAAAACAAAGAAAAAACATCATATATGATCATTAAATCCACCCATTCACACTCATTTTCACCTTGAATTCACTTGCACTCATTCTAAAAAAATTTGCACATGTACCCATCTCAATATGCTTTGCTCATGTAGATAGGTTGACCAGTTTTCTTACAAATTTATGTTTACAAAAATTTATTTTTCCCTTCCTAAATAATCGTCATTGTTTTGAATTTCATTAAGTAAACTTCCAATCCCCATACAAGGAATCAGTTGGGGATTTCATGCATATGGAGGCTTTGTCGTTGGAAAAGAGCCTCAACCCATTCCCTTGGGTTGAATGGTATAAGTGTTTACTTGTAATTAGTTGATATTGACTTTCTTCATTGTATATTTTTTCATATACTAATCTACAGGTGGTTTCCCCTAAAGGGGCCATGCAAAATAAACAAGCTAAAACATTCAAAAAACCACAAAAAAAACAAAAACAAAGAAGGGGTATGTCCCATACACATTCAAAACAAAACCTATATTATTTAGCTATATGCGTGCACATACTATTTAGCCGTGACATATATGTCACATACTTATTTAATTATTTTTGTATAAATCTTTAGATAGATTTCAATTTATTGACTAGGATGCACGCTTGTGAAAGTGAGATGTGACCTCACCACGTGGATGTCCTAGCCCTTTATTTCAAGCAATTTCAATTTCATAGAATACTAAGTGTCAAATCCATGGATTCTTCATCAGGAGCCCCTTGGAAGTTGTATAGTTAATATAAATTGAGTGGTATTTCCTTAGTACCACACGGTCAAGGAGTTGAATAGCTCATCTTGATTGGGATACTACACTGCTTGGGTAAGCTCAGATAAAACTCCCTTTGGGGGGGTCCTGGGCCTCTTCCTTTTCACAGGTATCGTTCTTCCATCCAAGCGGCTTTAAGATCCTGAAAGCATGATTGATGAGAAGCAAACAATCTTTGCTTCTATGAACTGCATGGGGCACTCTTCAACCCAACCATTGTGGTCTACTAATACTACACTCCTTATACTGGTTGGCACAGTTCTGGGATAATAGGTGTTTTCTTGATCGATATAACCTTTAAAACGGTTTGGTGGCCAATGCATGTGTTATAAACTGAAAATTCACAAATAAAATACATTTTAAAGTCAAACCTTTTTTCAGTCCACCCTTCATCCATGAAAAGAAATTACAGTTCTAAATACTCTCCTAAACATAGTTGTAACAACTTGTAAAAAAGGTTGTCCATCTTCATTTACAACCCCCCTTTTGATTTGAAAATTTCTTGCGATCACTTCCTGGGTCACCCCGGGGAGTACCAAGCCATTTTGGTCTTGTTTCTATGCCTTAAAGGTCTTGAACAACTTGTTATTCACAATTTAAAGCCATCTGAAAAGACTCGGATATAGCTTTTAAACTCACTTTTCACCCTTATTTTTCACTTTTTTCACTTGAGGCATCCACTGGTTTATTCTCTAGGACTTTTGTTTACCCTAGAAACCCGTTATGGGTCATTTTAAAAGGCTTTAAGGGAGTAAACAACTCATTGTTTTCTTTTTTTAGTTTGTTTTCCTAAAAATCAACGAACTTATTTTCATCCCATTGTCCATAATTTTCACCCCCCACGCCATTTTGGCCATCCAAGAATCTGAGGGAGGAAAACACCCAGGCTGGGTGGTCCTAAGAAAGAATTCTCGTAAGTATTTCACCTCTCATTTTTCCCCTTCTTTACCACCTCGGGTAAAGGACCATCTGAGGTGTGGGTATTCTCTTCCTCGTGTCGAGCTATCAAAGAGGTTGTAACCGGATTCACAGTCAGATAGGTAAGATATGTCCCAACAGACGGATTTTTCTTATAACACTTCCCTTTCTCTAGCAACCATACTGGGGAACTTGTAAATATCTTTAGTTTTGCTTGTAGCCCAAATTTGTGTTGAGTATTGGACCCAAATTATTTGGGGTCCTTTTCCCACCTATTGACAGAATTTTGTGGCAAGGTCTTTTAGTGATCCTTTGGATTTTCTTTGGTACTTGTTATAGTTAGGTTCCCTTGCAATTTCGTTGCATATGAGAGTCATAAATACCATCAAGTTTTCCTTTCCTCTTACCTTGTCAGTATTCGGTCCCACTTGTTCGGACTCACTTGAGAAGTTATAAATTTGTCATACTTTACCTTCCACTTCTAGAAGAACGAAAACAAACTTTGTTTAAGTTAGGTTATTTTAACATCATGTCAAAAAGAGTAGTATTGTTGGTGTGATACATCTCTTGTACTTAAAGTATTTACCTAAGCCCCTTGCAAGCTAGCAGGGTGAAAACATCCTAAGACTAGGGAAACAGTGTCCTCCAGGAATACAAGAAGTCAAAGTTCACGAAAGAAAACAAGTAGCGAGATGCATACATCTGGGAAACTAGAGAAACTCATTACACTTGCCATGTGATATGAGTCACCCTCTTCCTCTTCTCCTTTTCAAAACCCCCTACTAAAGAAAGTTGTAGTCAACCCAGTATTAGTTACTAACCCTCAGGTTGTTCCTTTCATCATTCCAACAACTATTGTTGTTCCTCCCATAGCTATTCCAATGGAAATGCCCTGGAAACCCGGGACTCCTTTGAGGTTGGCCCAAACTCTTCATGAAATTTCTTCAGATGCCCCAAACAGGCTTCTTGTGTTCAGTGGTGTTGGTACATTGAATTATGAGGAACATATACAAAACTTCTATGATGCATTAGCACTTATGGACATAACAATTTCTAATGTCATATTTAGACTTTTTGTAAGAACCTTTGACGATGAAGAAGCGAGATGGTATCGCTTAATTCCCAATGATAGTATCCCATATTGGGACACTATGGTCCAATAATTCAAGAAGAATTTCTAAGGGGTGGATGATGTGGCTTCTCTACTCACGGATTTCACAACCATCTCCATCCATGAGGGGGAGAAAATTCAAAACTTTAATCAACACTTTACCTCAATATTGAATAGGATCCCAACTGCTTCCCAACCATATGGGAACAATTTGTTCCATTACTACATGACCACTATGAATCCAAATGTAAAGTACATATTGAAAGATAAACCAATACAAACTTTATATGTGGCCAAGGTTAGTGCCCTAGAAATTGAGAGAAACATGGAGGGATCTGGTATGATTCCCTCACCTTTAGTGCATCTCCATTTTAACGGGAGGCCTAGGAATGAGGTACTTCAAAACGAGGGTCCTTGGTATGAACCCCCACCTTCCCAAACTTCAAGGATTGAAGAAAGGGAAAGTTATGAAACGCTCAAGTTGTTAATGAACATGGAAAACCAAATACTTTCCCTTAATCAAAAGGTGAATGACTTACAGTTTACTGCTCCTGGGAGGCCAAGGCCTCCTTTTCCTCCTACTCCTCCTAGGAAACATGTTGTTGAAGTGGATTGGTTCCACTTTTTCCAAGACTTCCATGATCCCGATTATTTTTACTCGTGTACACGTCACCTCAGATTATCTAAAACCAGCAAAGCCCCTCTACCTCTAGTGAAAAACAAGATTTCCTCCACTTCCCAAAATGACCAAGTTAACATGCAAGATTTTTTTCCCTACGATGATGATCCCCTCACCTTTGGAAGATTTACTATAGAAACTAGGAGTTAGGCCCCTAAAACCACTCCGCAAGGGGTGGAAGGGACCAAAATTGATCCTATGGACAATGAAAAAAGCAAAGTTCCCATGAATGGTATATTACCTTCTCCTCCAAGGAACAAGGTTCCGTGGACTCCAAACAAGGTAAATTTTCTTAATAATCCACCACCCTGCTTCCATATACTAGGGCCTTACAACTTCGTTGAAGATATAGAAAAGGTCCTCACCCACATGATGTTATTAGATGCTCTTAGAACACCTACTCAGTTTGAAAACCTATCACATTTTCTACAAGCACCTCCTACTCCACGAATATAAGTGAGAGTTCCTCTTTCCAAAGAGTCCTATTCTCAACCTAAGGAGGCATATGATGTCATTGATATACATCCTGGAGCTCCTCCTTTTTATGTCTCAGTTATGATTTCTGATTTTTTGCTCCATAATTGTGTCGTTGACACATGATCGAGGCACAATGTCATGCCCCTTTGATTCATGAGGAGATTGGGTCTTGAATGCACATGCCCATGTAAAGATATGCTAGATTTGGATTCAAGGACTATAGAAACCATTGGTTACATCAAGGACTTATCCATTTCTTTCAACCAAGATTCGGATTTGAGCATGCTCATAAACATGATTTTAGTAGGCATACCTTAATCATATGGCATGATTTTAGGAAGGGAGTGGTCCACCAAAGTCAAAAAGGGTTGTTACTTCATGGAAAGAACCCACTTCACCTTTCCCCATAAAGGTGTCGAAGTTGTTATTAGGAGGGAACCAAAATACCGAGAGCAGGTTGTACCTACTAACTACAACTCAAAACATGTGTCTTTTAAAGACACATGGATCAGTATATATATTGTGTTATATGAGGAATATGCACATGTTCCTCCTTCTGAGTTGGAAGAAATGATGTGGAGCATGGAATTTGAAGGTGCTAAATCCATGCATTGATCTGGGGTTGGGGTCCTTTTGTGTGATCCCAAGGGAAAGGCAATCCCTTTCTCTTTTCGATTAGAATTCCCTAACACTAATAATATGGTTGAATATGAAGCATTAGTTCAAGGCCTCCAAAAGGCCTTAGACTTAGGAATTCTCCATTTGTTGGTGAGCAGGGATTATGAGTTGGTTGTGAATCAAATCAGAGATAAATATGAATTTCATAACCCTCGCCTCAAACAGTACCACTGAAAAGATAAGGAACTTATTGAGAAGTTATTATCTTTCAACACTCAAGATGTACCTAGGGCCACAAACCACGTATTTGATACTTTGGCCTTGGTTGGTTCATTCTTCACTTCAGATTTTGTAAGGTCTATCAAATATATAAAAGTCCAAATTTTACATAGAGCTGTGTTACCTAATAACGTTGACTCTTGGAAATTTTTTGATACTGACGAACAAATATGTAGGTTCCTTCAAAACAAGGACAAGTTCAAAGACTTACATATCAGCCATGAGTTGGAAGAGGAAACCGGGGACATAATCCAATTGAAGAAAAAAAAAATTCTCCCTGGTTTGTCCATACTGGAATCCGTGTTTGATTCCAATGATGTCACTACCTCTGCACCTAGTATTGATAGTGAATCTGCTAGGAAGGTGCAAGAAACCATCCCTATAAACCTGGGAACTGAGAAAGATCCAAAATTGGTTTATATATGGTCATAGTGTTCCCCTTCTGAGATCTCTCAATTCATGGAACTCTTGACAGAGTTCAAGGATGTTTTTCCCTGGTCCTACGAGGATCTAAAGGTTTTTGACATGCAGGAGATAGTCCATGACATATCCATAATCCCTTATTTGAAACCTTATATGCGGAGACAAAGAAATAAAAACACTTCTTTAGAATGAACAATTAAGGCTGAATTAGACAAGATGGAAGCATCTAGGGTCATACACCATGTTTGTTACTCACAATGGGTATCTAATTTGGTTCTCATTAGGAAGAAAACTGGTGATATTTGTTTGTGTGTCGACTTTCGACATTTGAATAGGGTGTCCCTAAAAGACAACTACCCCATCCCACCAATGGAAGAGATCCTCCAACAAGTCTTTGGGGCTTATATGATGTCCCTTTTAGATGGTTTCTTAGGTTGCAATCAGATATCACTCAATCCTTCTGATAGACACGAAACCACCTTCACTGCCCATTGAGTCACATATGCATATAACAAGATGCCTTTTGTCTTGATTAATGTCGGTAGCACCTCTCAACATGCCATGGCCATTGATTTCAAAGGATTATTCGATAAGTGATCATTGTCTACTTTGATGACATCACAGTCTTTTCCAAAGAACAGAGAAGTCATTTTGATCACCTCGGTAAGGTTCTTTTTAGATGTCGTAAGTTTGGCATATCTTTAAATCCTAAGAAGACCATTTTCAGTGTTATGGAGGGGAAACTTTTGGGTCACATTGTCTCTCGAGAAGGTGTCAAAGTTGATCCTGAGAGAGTGGTAGCAATCAAAAATATACCCTTACCTACTAATAAACAAGAAATGCAATCTTTCTTTGGAAAGATAAACTTCCTGAGACGCTTCATTCTTGATTTTTCTCAAGTTGTTAAACCTCTAAATCATCTTATGAAGAAAGACATTTGGTTCAAATGGGTCCCCCCTACCTGTCAATATTTTGAGTCTATTAAGAAATCAATTGTTTATGCCCCTCTATTAATCAGTCCTAATCTCTCTAAGGAATTTTTCATGTACACTAATTCATCAAAGGAGACAATTTCTATAATCTTATTGCAAAAGGATCATGAGGAAAATATTAGGCCAGTCTCCTTCATAAGCCAGAATTTGAAGACATGCCAACTGAATTATTCTCCACTAGAGAAAATTGGTTATTATTTGTATAAATCCTTGGATCAATTTTGACATTACATCCAAGTCCACAAAGTTCAGTTTTTTGTTCCTACATCTCTCTTAGTCACTACCTTGAATCAAGCCGAAATGCATAGTAAGTGGTCCAAATGGATCATGTGCATGAAAGAATATGACTTGGACATTAAACCAATGAAAACCATAAGGGGGACATGGTTGGCTGAATTGATAACCCAATCCCATGCCTTGAGCATATCTTAAGCACCTCAAGTAGATGACTTGATTTCTTTCGAAGAATTGGTTAACAAAATTGAGTTGGCCTCACAACTGTGTTATCGACCTATCGTGTATTTTATGATCAATGGTGTTTACCCACTGGACATGGATACTAAATCCAAATGAACAGTTCGTTTACAACTTGTCTTGTATGTTTTACAAGAACAAATCCTTTTCCGAAGAAACCTTGATGGGGTTTTGCCACGATGCTTGAATCCTGACAAAGCCCAAATGGCACTTGAGAAACGCCATTCTGGGGTTTGTGGAGGTCACTTTTCAGCCAAAATCACTGCATTAAAAGTTTTACATGCAGGTTACTTTCAGACTTCACTCCACCAAGATGCCCATTTACTGGTTCGAAAACGTAAAGCTTGCCAATGCTTCACTGGGAAGAAAAAGTTAGTTGCCTTGCCTCTTAGGCCTATTGAAGTCCAAGTCCCTTTCTCTAGATGGGGCATGGACTTTATTGGGCCAGTTTCACCACCTTCCAGCACTGGTCACATATTCATATTAATAGCTACTAACTACTTTACAAGGTGGGCTGAAGAAATTGCCCTTAAGAACGCTACGAATCAACAGGTGGTAGAATTCATTGAGCGTAAAATTTTATCTCGTTTTGAAACCCTTACTGAGATACTAACTAATAATGGATCATATTTCATGTCTAATTTCATGCTTCACCTTGGTGTCATGTATGGCATCCAACTTTTTTGATCTTCCACCTATTACCCCCGGGGTAATGGGTTGGTCGAATCTACAAATAAAAATCTGATTTGAATCCTTAAGAGGACAATCAAATATAACAAGTGTGATTTCCATACGAAGATAAAAATTTCTTTATGGGCTGATCATATAACCCCTAAGACAATGAAGGGTCAAATTCCTTACACTCTAGTGTATGGAGCCCCTGCGGTCCTGCCTGTTCACTTGCAAATTCTATCCTTGAGGTTCGCTATTGCTGAGGTAGAAGATGATTTCCAGCCTTTACAACATCATTTATACACACTCATCGAACTAGAAGAGGTAAGAAAAGATGCATTCCAACACCTCCAAAAGAAGCAAGACATTGTTAAACATTCCTTCAATAAAAGAGCCACAATGGTAAATTACAAAGTAGGAGATGATGTCCTCATGTCGGACAAAGCACATCAGGTCCCATCCAAACATCACAAGTTTGATTCTTTATGGTTGGTTCCTTACACAATATACAAGGTTTTAGGGACAAATTCTTTCAGATTAAAAACCTTGGATGGTGAACCACTCCAATTCCTTTTGAATGGTCATCACCTAAAGTTATTTTACTCCTAAGGGACCTCGTCATCTTGTACATAATTCACTACTTGTTCATTTTATGTTTGTATGTATTTGTTGTTTCTGATTTATGCTTGTATATATCTCCTTGATTTCAATTTGGATCCTTTTTTCCTGTTTGGTTTCAATTTTTTTTTTTTTGTAAGTAAGTAAAATATATTAAGTGCCTCTCAGAAGCAAGGTAACAGAGAAAAATACAAGATGTTCAAACTGAAGAGAAAAGGACTGCCCCAACAGAGGGGAAACCAGTCCATGTTCCCAGAATCACCAAACTGTTCAGTACTTCTATTGTCTATTGGAAACATAAGAGTTATTCTTAAAAACTCCGCAAAAACTGGAAGGAAGTTGACAGAAAGACACCTGACACCCTGCGACTTAACTGACATGATAGACACCCGGGGAGTAATTGGGCCACTTGGGCTGGAGGTCTTCTGTCCAGGGCTCCTCCTCTATGTAAGTGATCTGGTCGGCCCAATTCTTGTCGCCTTCCCCGTCGACCGCTGTGTTATCAACTTTGCTGCCTGAGGTTGCACCTGTATCTTCTTCCTTCTTCGCATCTTCAGCTTCTTCCTCTGGCGCGTTCGGTTCCTACATTGGAGAGTCCTCATTCTGTCTAGAGTAAAGGGAGTCCTGCAGGGAGGTGAGGGTCCTAAGGAAGAGGTCAACCTTGACATCCGTTTCCTAGAGACGGAAGTTGAGGTCTTCCACGCCCTGGCGAATACCAAAGACCAGATCATAAAGTGTCGCTAGGCTATCCCAAAGCTGCGCAGAAGTGAAAGAGTCTCGGGGGAGAGGCCCAGCCCCTCGAGAGGTCTGAGGGGGGTCGGCCTCAGGGTTAGAGGGAAGCCCCAGAGGGTCGCAAGGTTGGCGAGGGGGGGGACTAACAGTTCGGGGCACCAGCGCCCTCGAATTGGAATGCTCATGCACCATGCGACGAGAAGTAATTGAGAGGTGGCCAGACTGACTGCAAGAGGAAGAGCTCAAAGAGGACGAGTCAGAGCGTGAGATGGAGGGACGTCGAGGCTTCCAGGGAGAGCCTCGCCTTGGCCTCCCCCGTGGGCGCGTCATGGTCCAACAGAATCTGTAGACAGAGGTGATACGATGCACATTGTGGGAGCAGATAAGGGTGGAGGATACAGAGCCGAGCTTATGCCAATGCCACTGCAGAGCACGCTCTGCTAGCGACCAACTACAACAAACAAACCACATTGTAATCAACTGCATGCTATGAAGCCAAAACGAAGGAGCAGCTGCGTTAATGGGCGCATTAAAACCCATTCGTAATGAGTTTACGGAGCAATTAAATGCTGGGGGGGAAGCACAAGCCTTTCACGTGCCCCCACGTCCTGTAGCCCATCACCCGCCTCCATCGACTGCCGCGTAGACCGCACTATCACCCCATCCGGGGGGTTTGGTTTCAATTTTGGGTGTAAGCAACTTTTGAATATTTCCTCGATTTTTGGTCTTTTTTGTTGTAATGCAATAGGCTACCCTCTTCTTCTTAATTTTTGTTCTGTCTAGTGTTAATGGGAAGGGTACTATCCTTATTATTATATGGTTGTTTGAAAATAATACACCCTTATGAACCCTTTTATCATGCTTGGCCTACAGGAAACTCTGACTTAATATCATCTTAAATAGGAGTAAACATGATTGTTATTTAATCAAATTTAGTGGGGAAAGTCTAAGGGGGTAGCATATCATTCTATGGTGCAGTTGAAACCATGATGGAATAATGGCTTACATTGCTATGTGATTGCAATTGCACATTACCCAACCACTTAAAATATGATTTTTCCAAGCAACGTTCATTTTTCCTAGGAAATTCCATCACTTGTGAGCACTGAGATATTCAACACCAACTTCCAAAAGTTTTTCATATTTCTTTACTCCCTTGACTGACTAGATTTCTTGCTAGTTTTTCTCTAGTTAGTCGGTAATTTCATAAGATCCTCATTTGCTTGTTTTGTGTCGAGAATTGAAGGCATGCATGAGACTTTGTGTTGAGCCAAGGTTCACCTTAAGCCTTGATTCTCACAATTAAGCCATAATCCAAGTGACGGACCCATTTCACTTGGGCCACATTTCTCAATAAAACAAGGGTCAATATTCCCATTCTTCTATCCTTTGTTAATCTCAGTATAAATTATGTTGTATATCTTTACTACACCACTTTCATTCTTCGGTTATCACTAATGTGAAAAATGGTCCTTATACTAAAGTTGAATTTCCCCCTCCTCACCCACCTCGGTCACTTTGAAAGTATAAATTTACATCGAGTATTTCCACTTGTCACGTGGGTGATCCCATTTTTCTACATGCTTGGGAAGGAACTTCCCCTCCGATGCGAAGAATGTTGACCTAAAATTTTTCTTTGGGCTCAACATGGTGTTTAACACCTTCATTCCTCCACAAGAAGCCCTTTGCACTATGGTTCCAATCAAAGACAGTAGTGGGGATCACAGTTACTATGGCCTCTTCCCTTGAAAGAGTATCAGTTGGATTCCTTAAGATGCTTTTTATCTAAGTATGTAAATAATTATCAGGCACCAAAGAGTACCAGGTAACAAGTTCAAGTCAGTTGGAAAAGGTTCAGGTCAGTCCAGGGTTGTTGCATTCAGTTGGATCAGTTCTTCCATGGTCAGTTGAGGGATAGTAAGGCCAAATGGATAAAAAAATCATGATTCTTTGTACCCTAATATTTCCTATTGGTAAGAAGTATAACAACCATAATCATCACTATGTCCATCAGCATCTTAAACGGTACCCAAACAGGCTCATCCGGGCCTTGCTCGGCTTTTCATGGGACCATGTTCTTTTCCCCTCAGGGGAGGGCTTCCCAGGGTAATTTTTGAGTTATGAAACCCTCCCACATCATAATGACTCACTTCAAGACTGCTCAATTCATATTCAATGATCTAAGCATGCAGTTTGCGAAAATTGTATCCTTGGCCCCTTTTGCCTGTCAATGCGCGGGTCCTGTCAGGATGGGATCCTTTCACAAATAATAAGATTAATTTTGGTCACATTTTTGGAAATAAAACACTTCCATATTGTAGGGATCAGGATAATATTTCCAACGATCTATCATGATCCCTATTTCGAATCTGTAAGACCTCCCTATGGAGGATGCAAAGTTCGCATCACCTGAATGGACAAAACCAACAAATGTGACTTCTTGGTCTGATTATGTTCCGATTTATGTTTTAAAACCAACAAATGTGGTATATATCGTACTTGGTTTTGACCCTGGGTTGGTGAAAACAAGCATGACCACTTTTGGACACCAGATTGGTTGCAGTGGTTTAGGGTTAAAACATTGTCATTAAGGGGTTTTAAATCCGGAAATTAGAGATTCCACACTATATTGGACTTAGATTCCTTTCAAACGAATCCTAATTTTCCTCATTCTGACCTCGGATGGCATGGTTAGAGATGTCACAATTTTGTAAACTATTTCGGTAAAAGGGAGCCAACTAGCTTGCATATTAGGTTTCATGAAAGATAAAAAAAGTCATTAACGGTCCCAAAACACAAATATATGGACATCTCATCAAATCACTCGTCGATACCTTTCCAATGGTACTTCATTTTCCTCGATTGGATATCATATGGCGATGTGGCACCTTTCTCAAGATTAGGTGTCATGTGGGCCCACTAGCAAGTCAAGTCTTTTAAGCGGTAACTGTTCCAGGCCAAAATTGATGGGTGAGGTGGTATCATTTCATATTAGTGACCACATATTCTTGACGACCTCATTGAGACCTTTCCAACGATGTTCTCTACATCCAATTCTGACCCTGTATCATCTGGAAACATTTTCTAGCTAAGTCAACAAGGTCATGGTCAAAAGTCAAACTCAAACTCAAACTTTGACTTGACACAATTTTCGAGGGAAATATTAAAAATTAATGGAAAAATCAAAAAAATCAAAAAATTGAGAAAAGAGGAAAGGTGCCACTCATTCAAAATTGGGGAAATTAGAAAAATACAAAATTTTGGAAAATACAATACCCACCCTCCTCTCCTCTGGCTCAATTGAAAGGTGCATTGGAGAGGGAAGGAGCTCTGCAACTCAAAGAGCCATGGCAGAAAAGGATTCAAGTGCAGGTCTTCATTGGGAAGCAAGCCATAATCATGCACCAACTTCAAACATAGAGTCAGGTAACCATGGACACGTTGCCATTTTTAACCCTACTTTTGATTGCCGAGAGGTTTCATTATCGTGTTGGTTATGATAGGTTTTTTCACTAAAAAAAGGTTATTTATGCTATTAAAATTGTAATTCCATAGTTGGTTCATGTCTCTATGTGGTGGATAGTTCAGATATATGGTGGCTGATGTGATTTTTGTTTATTGTTCATGTGCAAAGATTCAAAGGGGAGGGGATTCTAACCCCTCTTGGGCACCAGGCCCAAGCCTTCAATCCCCTTTAAAGAATTAATTTTTTTGGGTTGAATGGCCATTTGGAGGCATGTGCATTCTAATTTGAAGACCCTGGAATTTGAACACCCAACCCCCTCCCTTTTTCCCAGTTGAAAAATCCTAGAAAATGGATAAAAATAAAAAAATCAGGGAAGTGGGTTTGAAACCAAGACCTCCCTCCCCTTTACATAGTTCAAAACCCACAAAAAAATAAAAATTCAAAAATTGATTTGGTAGGTGGTCGTCCGCCACGAAGGCGCCACCATTAGCACATGATCTCCTCCATTCCTCCATACCCCGCATGCCAAACCTCCATTTCCCTCCTCCCCACAGGATTATACTTCCCTCTTCCTACCACCACCACTGTGCAGTCCACCTCTCCCATGACCTCTCTAGTCCACCTATCCCCACAGGATCCCTCCACCTCACAACCTCGTGCACTCCCTTCTTCCAATCCTCCCTTCCACCCTCCTCCATTCCCAACACCCCTCCCACAAATCCATTACTCCTCCTCCATTATTCCTCCTCCTCCCGTGTGCTGCAACACTCCCTCCTTCCATCCCTCCTATCCATTCGCTCCTCCTCCCACCAATCTGCTCCTCCTCCCCCGCGGGCTCTATCCACCATACATCTTCCCCCTCCACGTGGACCACCTCCTCTCCCTCTGCTCCTCCAACCACCACTGGCCTATTATTTTTTTGGAGGGGGCTTTGAGGTTGGTTGTATGGGCAACCAAGGGCATCGAGGAAAGGGTTTAAAATTGTTTTTTTTTAATTTAAATTTTTATATTATAATTTTTATATATTATAAAATTTGTTTTAAATTTTTAAATTTTATTTTTTACTTTTAATTTAGTTTATATATATATATATATATATATATATATATATATGAAAGTATTATTAAAAAAATTTAAATAAATTGTATATATGTTTAAACTATACAATAAAAATTTTAAATTCCCCCCCCCCCAGGGTCACTGGGATTTTTAATGCCATAAAATCACCATACGAAGGTGGAATTTCACCCTTAAACAATCAAAATGATTGGGGTGAAGTCAAGAATGCATCCATGGAATTCACCTCCTCAAATTCAACCCATAATTTCAGTGGCATGTCCCAGAGTGACAGGGACTCGTTGTTGGCCCAAAAACACGTGTTAGAGGGACGCCTAATTGGGCGCCTCCGAGGCCAAATTGGGCCAAACAAGGAAAACCCATTTCAGATATAGGTATGAAGACATGTAGCAGGCTATAAATTATAGTGTCCGGCCCATAATTTTTCCTCAATTTCAATTTTTCCCTGATCAGTCTCTCGACCATAGCTCCTTCCTGCATACCTTTCCGGGGACGTATCTTGCCCATCCAGAGTCATATTTGCACAAAAATAAAGGCAACAGAAAGGTAACGAATAGATATACAGCATGGACACATAAAACTCGGTTTTTTTTTCTATTTGGTATAGGGGAAAATCTATCCAAGGTTCAGGCCTAGGGGTCCCTTCGCTGGAAAAGGCCCAAATCAAAGTCATGCTTCGATCACCTCATAGGGAAACTTATAGGCATAAAAGGGGGGTGTAAATAGGTATTAAAATTTCCTAAATAGATGGAATTTCCTTACATATAGTGACCAATACCAAAGGCCCCTTTCCCTCCTAAGAAACTCTTCAATTTCCCCACACCTTGAGGCTTCATCTTGGTGAATCTGACAGCCTTGGATGGTTGGGAACTGTCCTAGTTCACTTCATCTAAAGATACAAAAAACGGCATCAATCAAAGAGTCTTTGGGATGGCACAAATCCCAAGGAAAATGATGATTTGGCATACTAATTTTTGTCATTTTATGAAAATGACCTTTTTGTAATAGTTTGGTCTCGAAGGATTTACTTTGGCTTGTAAAAAATTGTAATTAAAGGGTCAAATCAAATCTGATTTGATTCCCTTTGGATAAGATCCCTTTTGGATAAGTTTACATTTTGATTAAAAACAAAAAAAACTTTAATGGTTGGTCCACTTGTCACTTTTCCAAAAGTGACAAGTGTCTTGTGACCTAACCCTAAGAATTCGCCTCTTATTTATAAATAAGAGGGATGGCATTGTACAAAGGGGGGAAGGATGAATATAGTACCAAAGCTCTAC
>ML814904.1:42778-55986 GCA_009831015.1 Picea engelmannii | reverse complement strand
TGAAATTATTATTAAAAAAATATAATAAATCCAAAAAAAATTAAATAAATTGTATATATGTTTAAACTATACAATAAAAAATTTAAATTCCCCCCCCCCCAGGGTCACTGGGATTTTTAATGCCATAAATTCACCATACGAAGGTGGAATTTCACCCTTAAAAAATCAAAATGATTGGGGTGAAGTCAAGAATGCATCCATGGAATTCACCTCCTCAAATTCAACCCATAATTTCAGTGGCATGTCCCAGAGTGACAGGGACTCGTTGTTGGCCCAAAAACACATGTCAGGAAAACCCATTTCAGATATAGGTATGAAGACCTGTAGCAGGTTGTAAATTCTGGTGTCTGACCCATAATTTTTCCTCAATTTCAATTTTTCCCTGATCAGTCTCTCGACCATAGCTCCTTCCTGCATACCTTTCCAGGGATGTATCTTGCCCATCCAGAGTCATATTTGCGCAAAAATAAAGGCAACAGAAAGGTAACGAATAGATATACAGCATGGACACATCAAAACTCGGTTTTTTTTTCTATTTGGTATAGGGGAAAATCTATCCAAGGTTCAGGCCTAGGGGTCCCTTCACTGGAAAAGGCCCAAATCAAAGTCATGCTTCGATCACCTCACAAGGAAACTTATAGGCATAAAAGGGGGGTGTAAATAGGTATTAAAAGTTCCTAAATATATGGAATTTCATTACATATAGTGACCAATACCAAAGGCCCCTTTCCCTCCTAAGAAACTCTTTAATTTCCCCACACCTTGAGGCTTCATCTTGGTGAATCTGACAGCCTTGGATGGTTGGGAACTGTCCTAGTTCACTTCATCTAAAGCTACAAAACACGGCATCAATCAAAGAGTCTTTGGGATGGCACAAATCCCAAGGAAAATGATGATTTGGCATACTAACTTTTGTCATTTTATGAAAATGACCTTTTTGTAATAGTTTGGTCTCAAAGGATTTACTTTGGCTTGTAAAAAATTGTAATTAAAGGGTCAAATCAAATCTGATTTGATTCCCTTTGGATAAGATCCCTTTTGGATAAGTTTACATTTTGATTAAAATCAAAAAAACCTTTAATGGTTGGTCCACTTGTCACTTTTCCAAAAGTGACAAGTGTCTTGTGACCTAACCCTAAGAATTCGCCTCTTATTTATAAATAAGAGGGATGGCATTGTACAAAGGGGGGAAGGATGAATATAGTACCAAAGCTCTACTAAAATTTTCCAAAAGATCTTTGTGTGTGTGATAGTTGTTAGATTTTGGTTGCTGGGCATGTCACGTGTTGGTTGAGGGTCGAGGGGTAGTAGTAAGTACTTGTTATGTTAGTTATCTCCAGGAGGGATTGGTTATCTAGGTGTTTGGTGTTGCTTATGTGGGTTTAACTGACTTGATTGCATTTACTAATATCCTTGTTTAACTTGTTTGATGTGTTGTAGTGCATATTTCCTGAAGTATTCAGTTTTTTTCATCCTTAGTTAGTGGTCAGGAGTCCTAGGGCCCCTTAGGAAATCCCTTAAATAATCCTTTAGCTAGTTGTTTATACTTGTTTGCTTCTTTATTTTTTCATGTAAATTTCTATTATGATTTTATGTTATTAACCTTGTTGTCCCAAATAGGAAAATTGACCATTTTGGTCAATTTATCCCCTCGGGACAGCCATCTCAGTTGGTTGTTATTTAACTTTTATGCGTAAATTTCAGTTTCATTTTTTTCATATAAAATCATCAAAATTTTGTTGTTTTCCTGCAAGGATACAATCCAGTCACCTATTCTGCTTCTCTTATGCAATTGGGGACCATCTAAAGACTTGTTTGAGGAAAAGGGACCAACAGGACAACAAAGAAAAAACATCATATCTGATCGGTAAATCCACCCATTCACACTTATTTTCACCTCGAATTCACTTGCACTCGTTCTAAAAAAAACTCCACATGTACCCATGTCAATATGCTTTGATCGTGTAGATAGGTTGACTAGTTTTCTTACAAATTTATGTTTATAAAATCTGATTTTTCCCTTCGTAAATAATCATCATTGTTTTGAATTTCATTAAGTAAACTTCCAATCCCCATATAAGGAATTAGTTGGGGCTTTCATGCATATGGCATCTTTGTCGCTCACAAATATCCTCAACCCATTCTCTTGGGTTGAATGGTATAATTGTTTACTTGTAATTAGTTGATATTGTCTTTCTTCATTGTATATGTTTTTGTATACTAATCTATAGGTGGATGCCCCTAAGGGGCCAAACAAAATCAACAAGCTAAAACATTCAGAAAACCAAAACAAAAAACAAAAACAAAGCAGGGGTCTGCCCCATACACATTCAAAACAAAACCTATTTTATTTAGCTATATGCGTACACATACTATTTAGCCGTGACGTATATGTCACATACTTATTTACGTATTTTTGTGTAAATATTTAGATAGATTTCAATTTATTGACTAGGACGCACGCTTGCGAAAGCGAGACGTGACCTCTCCACATGGATAGCTTGGCCATTTATTTCAAGCAATTTTAATTTCATAGAATACTAAGTGTCAAATCCAGGGATTTTTCATCAGGAGCGCCTCAGAATTTGTCTAGTTAGTATAAATTGAGTGGTCTCTCCTTAGTACCACACAGTCGAGTTGAATATCTCAGCTTGGTTGGGATACTACACTGATTGGGTAATCTCAAATAAAACTCCCTTTGGGGGATCCTGGGCCTCTTCCTTTTCGCGGGTATCCTTCTTCCATCCAAGCTTCTTTAAGATCCTGAAATCGTGAGTGACGAGAAGCAGCTAATCCCTGCTTCTCTGAACTGCATGGAGAACTCTTCAACCTAACCATCATGGTCTACTAAGACTACTCTCCTTATATTGGTTGGCACAGTTCTGGGATAATAGGTGCTTTCCTTATCAAGATAACCTTTAAAATAGTTTGGTGGCCAATGCATGTGTTAATAAACTAAAAATTCATAAATAAAATACATTTTAAAGTCAAACCTTTTGTCAGTCCACCCTTCATCCATGAACAAAAATTACAGTTGTAAATACTATCCTAAACATAGTTGTAACATCTTGTAAAAAAGGTTGTCCATATTCATTTACAACCCCCCTTTTGATTTTAGAATTTCCCAAGATCACTTCCTGGGTCACCCCAGGGAGTAACAAGCCATTCTAGGCTTGTTTCCTTGCCTTAAAGGGCTTGAACAACTTGTTGTTCAAAATTTACATCCATGTGAAAAGACTTGGTTGTAGCTTTTAAACTCATTCTTCACCCTTATTTTTTGCTTTTTTCACTTGAGGCATCCACTGGTCTATTGTCCAGGACTTTGGTTTACCCCGGGAACCCATTCTGGGCCATTTTCCAAGGATTTAAGGGAGCGAACAGATCATTGTTCACTTTTTTTTGTTTGTTGTCTTAAAAATCAGTGAACTTATTTTCATCCCATTGTCCATAATTTTCACTCCCCATGCCATTTTGGCCATCCAGGAAGCTAAGGGAGGACAACACCCAAGGTGGGTGGTCCTAATAAATACTTATTGTAAGTCTTTCACCTCTCCTTTTCCCCCTTCTTTACCACCTCGGGAGAAGGACCATATGATGTGCAGGTAGTCTATGCCTCGTGTAGAGCTATCAAAGAGGTTGTAATTGGATTCACAGTCGGATAGGTTAGATTTGTCCCAACGGATGGATTTTTCTTATAACACGTCCTAAAA
Source organism: Picea engelmannii (assembly GCA_009831015.1). Lineage (NCBI taxonomy): Eukaryota > Viridiplantae > Streptophyta > Pinopsida > Pinales > Pinaceae > Picea > Picea engelmannii. The sequence continues at coordinate 52,276 of ML814904.1, read as the reverse complement.
AATATAAAATAAAAATTTAAATTAAAAGAAAAACAATTTTAAACCTCTCCCTCGACGCCCTTGGTCGCCCATATGACCATCCCGGAAACCCTCTCCCAACAAATCATAGTTCGGCGGTGTTTGGAGGAGTTGAGGGAGAGGAAGTGGTCCATGTGGAGGGGGAATAGGTATGGTGGACGGAGCCCGTGGGGAAGGAGGATCATATTGGTGTGGTAGTTTTGGAGTGGAGAGAGCCCGCAGGGAGGAGGGAATGGAGAGGAGGCATGAAAGGAGGTAATGTTGGTAGCGTGGGGGAGGAAGAGGCGTAATGAAGTTGTGGAGGGGTGTTGATAATGGAGGAGAGTGGAGGGGAGGATTGGAAGAAGCGAGCACGTGGAGTTGTGAGGTGGAGGGATCCCAAGGGGAGAGGTGGACTGGAGAGGTCACGAGAGAGGTGGATTGTGCAGTGGTGGTGGTAGGCGGAGGAGAGTGTAAACCCGTTGGGAGGAGGGAAATGGAGGGTTGGCATGAGGGTTATGAAGGAATGGAGGAGGTCCCACAATGGTGGTGGCACCCTGGTGGTGGACGGGTGGTCAACAACCTACCAAATCATTTTTTAAATTTTTATTCTTTTGTGAGTTTTGAACTATGTAAAGGGGAGGGAGGTCATGGGTTCAAACCCCCTTCCCTCCTTTTTTTTATTTTTAGCCAATTTCTGGGATTTTTCAGTGGGGAAAAAGGGAGGGGGTTGGGGGTTCAAATCCCACTGCCTATAAATTAGAATGCACGGGCTTGAAAATGGCCATTAAACCCAAAAAATGTAATTCTTCAAAGGGGCTTGAAGGCTTGGGCCTGGTGCCCAAGAGGGGTTAGAATCCCCTCCCCTTTGAATATTTTCACAGGAAAAGTAAAAAAATATCACACCAACCACCATATATCTGAACTAGCCACCACACAGAGACATCAACCAGCTTGAAATAACAATTTTAATGGCATAAATAACCTTTTTTCAGTGCAAAAATTCATCATAACCAGCACGATAATGAAACCTTTGGGCAATCAAAAGCAGGGTTAAAAAGGAAGAGTGTCCATGGTTACCTGGATCTATGTCTAAGGTTGGTGCATGGTTATGGCTTACTGCCCAATGAAGACCTACACTTGAACCCTTTGTTTCCATGGTTGTCTGAGTTTCAAATCTCCTTCCATCTCCAATGCACCTATTAAATGAGCCAAAGGAGAGGAGGGTGGGTTTTGTAATTTCCAAAAGAAAATATTTTTCTAATTTCCCCAATTTACATGAGTGATGCATGTCACATTTTCCCTTTTCTCAATTTTTTGATTTTTTTATTTTTCCATTAGTTTTTAATATTTCCCTCGAAAATTGTGTCAAGTCGAAGTTTGACTTTGACTTTGAATTTTGACCATGACCTTGTTGACTTTGCCAGAAAATGTTACCATATGAGATGGGGTCGGAATTGGACATAGAGAAAGTTGTTGGAAATGTATCGAAGAGAACGTCGAGAATATGTGGTCACTAATCCAAAATTATACCACCTCACCCCTCAATTTTGGCTCTGAACAGTTACCGATTAAAATCCTTGACTTGCTTGTGGGCCCACATGACACCTAATCTTGTGAAAGGCGCCACATCGCCATACGATATCCAATCGAGGAAAATGAAGTGTCATTGGAAATTTATCGATGATTACTTTGACGAGATGGTTGTATATTTGTGTGTTGGGACCATTAATGAATGTTTTATCTGTCATGAAACCCCATTATGCAAGTTGGTTGGCCCCCTTTTCCTGAAATAGTTCAAAAACTTGTGACATATCTAACCAATCCGAGGTCAAAATGAGGAAAATTAGGAGTCGTTCGAAAGGTATTTAATTCCACTACGGCATGGAATCATTGAATCCCTTATTTAAAGCCTCTTAATAATAATTTTTTAACCCTGAACCACTACAACCAATCTAGTGTCCAAAAGTGGTCATGAACTTGCGAAGGCTCGTTCTCACCAACCGAGGGTCGAAACCCAGTATGGGATATACTGTTGGAAATATATCGCACTTCCCTACACCGTCCTTAGGTTTTATTTTATTTTTAAAATAGAAAAATGAACATAATCAAACCAGAAAGTCACAATTGTTAGTTTTGGCCATTCGGGTGATGCAAGTTTTGTGTCCTTCATAGGGGGGTCATACAGACTCTAAATAGGGCTCATGATAGCTCATTGGAAATATTTTCTTGATACCTACAATATGGAAGTGTTTTAGTTGCAAAAATGTGACTAGAATTCATTTTATTCTTTGTGAAAGGACCCCATCCACATGGGACCCGCCTAGTGACACGCGAAAGGGGAAATGATAAAAGTTTCTCAAAACTCATGCTTAGCTCATAAAATATGAATTGAGAAGCCTTGAAATGAGGAATTATGATGTAGGAGGGTTTTAGAACTCAAAAATTACCCCAGGAAGGACTCCTCTGAGGGGAAAAGAACATGGTCCCATGACAAGCTGAGCAAGGTCGAGATGAGCCCGTTTGGGTATCATTTAAGATTTTGATGGACATAGTGATGATCTTGATTTTTATATTTTTTCCAAATAGGAGATAGTAGGGTAGGGAGAATCATGAATTTTATATTAATTTGGCCTTACTATCCCTCAACTAACCATGGAATTATTGACCCAACTGAATGCAACAACCTTGAACTGACCTAGACTATTTCCAACTGACTTGACCATGTTACTTGATACTCTCTAGTGCCTGATAATTCTTTACATACTTAGATAAAAACCCTCTTAAGGAATCCAAATGATAATATTTCAAGGGAAAAGGCCATAGTAACTATGACCCCTGCCACTGTCTTCAACTGGAACCATAGCACAAAGGGTTGCTTGTGGAGGAATGAAAGTGTTAAACACCATGTTGAGCCCAAAGAAGATTTTTGGGTCAACAATTGGCTATCATACAATTCATTGATTAGAATTAGCCTTTAATTCCTTACAACGTGCCTCTTTATAGGATTTACAAAGGGAAAAACCCTAAATACATGGCGCCCAAAAATAGTTACATATCCATGCAGATCATTGGCTACAAATCTTGTGAATCTCAAGATTCTATTACAATCGACTCCAAGTCGGATTACCAGTCGGTCTTTAGTATATCGCCACACGCCCACCTGTCGACCTCCTGTCAGTTGACCTCTTCAACTTGTTGCCGATTTTTTTACCAAGTCGAACCTCTTCGACCTTCAACTTCAACTTTACCCAGACGACTAACTTTGACCTTTGACTTTTTGTCGATCTACCTTGACCCTCGATCTATTGTCAATCCACCTCGACTTCGATCGTCAGTGGATCCACCTCGACTAGAATTTCACTACAAATAATATAACAACCCAACAGTTATGACACATATTAGTACATATAAGGTAATAACCATAATTTAAAGTGATTTTTTTTTATATCATAAGTTCAATTATGAAAGTTTATTTTTTAACTTTTACATTATCTAAACAAAAAAAAATATTTCTTATATAGAGTTATTTGGAGCATGTTCAACTCGGTGTTGGTAGTAGTGTCGTTGTAAAGATGCCACATATTCCTGACATGGTACTTCGTATACCTTCCAAACTATTTAGTTCCCCACCTTCCACACCTTTAGATGGGATACATGACACGCACCCCCATGTAGCCACACAACCAGGCTCTGGAGGTGGTGACAGAGATGAACCTGATGATGTGGATTATATGGTTGCATTTCCTGGAGTGAGACGTGTTACCAACATGGGGACCCTTCCGTTCATATTTATGGTAAACGAGGAAGGACTTCCGTTAAAACAAATAAGACTCCCAGGTAGTTTTTAATATTTTAATTGTTTCATGTTGTCTATCTCAAACATAAATAATCTAGATTATTATTTTGAAATTAATGATCATATGTTTTTTCATGTAGAAAATTACCATTTTTATAGGAACTTTGAGACCAAGGCATTGGTTATTTTTGGGCCAACCATATGCACGAGGTGAAATTCCCATAATTCCAACCTCAAAAAAGAACTTATGGATTATCTTGAAAGACTTTTTGGAGTAGACACCTTCAATAAAAAAGCGACCACCTCCTTAGCTAGCCAATATTTAAAATCTACACGAGATGTGTATAGGGTTCACTTGCAAAATAACCATAGGTATGAGAATCGTCTCATGGTTCCAGAGAGGGAGTGGAAGGCGCTCATTGAGGATGTAAAGGGAAAAAATTGAGAAAATAAGGAAAAACACCAGCTAGTACCCCAAGGTAAATTACATTTTGAATTCAATATCTTTAATTTTCTTTAGATATAAATAAAAGTGTGGTATATAACATACTTGAAACTTATGATGATATGTTGTCTGACACTTTTAAGGAAACCAAAGAAAATATTTCCAAACATGGCTAGCACATGCTATTCCAAGGTGGATACATGAATTTAAAGTCCATAATTGTAGGTACCCAAACATATTAACAATATTATTTGTATCGCCTTCCAACTTTCAGGTAATTGCAGCCAATAACATTAAAAATACATACACTTATGCAATGCAGGGTGACGACTTTAGAACTGAACCCATGTTGGAAGACCTCCAGATTGGTTAAATGTATGCCTATCAAGTTGTCTTTGAACATCGGACAAGCATTGGGCAAACTGCAATATCTAGTTTGCATGATAAGGTAAATAGAAATCAATCCACATTAATCTTTCATTACGTATAAAATACATTGATGTTTGATACCGTCCATAAATTTAATGTGTTACTTTGTTTTAATCAGGGGAGAAACACTATCAACGATCCCATTAGTATTGGAGAGCAGTGCATTAATAGTGCAGTGTCGCCACAATATGGTGCTCCCGAGCAACCCCAATCTAGTGGGGTGCAGCCCCACGATGTTCCTATGACTGAGGCCCACGACAATAATATGGTTGTATATTAATCATATGCTTAATAATTTCGTAGTTATAAATTTGTACTTCTATTTTTTTTTACTTATACATTTACGATTATGTCCTTATAAATTGTGTGGTTTCAATGGAATATAATTTCGTACTTGAGGCTCCTACACCTAAAGAGGAGTACAAGGCACCCATTCCAATGGTGTCGACTAGTGCACCAAGTAAATAATTATATTGCATAGGTTTTTTTTAATATTACTAAATTAATTCAATGATATTTAAAAATTGGCCATATAAATTTAATATTTTTTGTTTTTGTAGGTGATTCCCTCTCACAACGGCTTGCACGTCATGAGTACAAGACCAGATGTGCTCTGCATGAAAGGAATTGAGCACAATTAGTTGTTGAAGAGCCCCCAAAAAATGAATACGTGGATGTTGATTATTTAATTAAGAGCTGGAAAGCACATAAGAGGCCTAAAAATATGATGATGTATAATATTATTATAAGACAAATCGATGTACATATAGCTAGTATACTTAAAACATTTTTTGGATGATAAACCTAATTTATAAAAAAAAAACTATTTTTTATGACATATTCCTTTGAATGAGTTCTTGCATACTTTTTTGTTCATTTCCTTTGAATGAGTTATTGCATACTTTCTTGTACTTATGTTAGTTAAATATGAAATATAGATGGTTAGTAAAATATGGATAGAGAGATCAAACAAATACAAATATATTAATTTGTAGTACTTATGTTCAAAGCAAAAGGAAATCAAACAACTTTGTGATTATTTTATCTCAGCTTTTTTTCTTAGCTTTACAATCACTTTTTATCGATTTTGAATATTTTTAATACATATTTTCTAGTACAATATAGATTGGGTATTGGGGAATTGAGAGTGATGTGAAAGGGGGGCGGGGGGGAGGGGCCATAGGATCTTCCACCTTCATGTGGTTGGACATGTTCAGTAGAGAATAATTTATTGGAACTATTTAATCTTGGAGCAAACCTCCCTTGATCCAACGGAGCAGCAGCATAGTCAATGTTGACTTCGTTGTTGCTCCTTAAGATCGAGGGAGGTTTGCTCAAAGATTAGACATCTCCAATAAATTATTATCGAAACCAAGAGGATATTATTCAGGAGCTCCATTTAGTTTTATATATCCATGTTTGAATCTAGGATGATGAGGGGCTAGTCCAAAAAGAAGGATTATAAGGTGTTTGGAAGCATTGTCAAGGTATGTTATGACATTCTCATAACAATGCATCTTAGAGTAAATAATGCTATCAATATGAGTTGTATTCATTTTATAGATATTTATGGAGGTTGAATGATTTGGCACTACAGGTATTAGACAAACATAATGATGGATGAGCTACAATCAGGGGAGGTATGCTATCCAAATCACTTTAATAACTATTTAATTTGAATATGTTTCAAGTACCTTGAATGGGACCTCGTATGTCATAATTTTATTTTTTCTTGAGTGTTTTAATATTGTACACATTTGAATTCTTTCTGACATTGATATGTTGACTCCCAATATAAATTAGAAGACATGAAGAAAATCACCAAGGATTGGGGAAAAAAAAGAAAAGGGTTACACAAAGAAGTTAGAAGAAATCTTCTGGTGTAGATCTTGGAGGTAACACATTGGTCTTCTTGCTTTTGTTTATCTACAAGCCTTCCTTTGTGTGTTTGTTGATCTAGATCCTTCATTGTGTGTTACCAAGTGGTTTAAAAAATCACTCTTCCTTTGTGGTTATAGTATTTATTTCAAATACTACCATGATTAAATAAAAATCTAATTATGTTGCAATAATAAGTTGTCAATCTAGGGCTTGTAGGCTATTTTTATTGTGGATATATGCTTCTTAAACTCAAAATAGTAAACATATTAGCACTTAATTTATTATAGAAGATATTCAGTAAACATATTAACACTTAAAAAATAAACATATTCACACTCAAAGAAATTGTGATGAACCATTTTAGCTTCAGAGAGAAAGAGTAAAACGTCATTGTTGTTTTCCATGACTTCCATGAGCCATATTCTATTCTTTAAAGTCTTAATTTATTGCCTATAGATTGCTAACAACCCATACAAAACCAATATACTAGGGAAATTCATCACATGGGTTGTATGTGGCTCATTAATGAGCAATTGAGGATCATATGGGTCATATTCTCAACTCCATGATTGCCTCTCATTTATGGGGTCACTCTTATTTCTTGTCTTGCATGTGCCTGTTGGATGATTGGTTGGGATAGAAACCAATATTTCTTTATTTCTCCAATGGTGCACCCCTCTATTCCTTATCATGTAGATTTACCTTCATTACCTCTTGCAACTCTTGATTTCCAATTACTTGGATACTCCATGATCATTGGTATTGTTAGGATAGGAAATAATATAATATTAGGAGTCATAAATTTTATAGTGAGTATGTCCCCATGATGGATGTGATTAAGAAATAAACAAACTTTTTTACTTCTAACATATTCTTAGTTTTCCATGAAAAATAAAGACAGTTAAAGCAATGCCATCTCAATCAAGTCAACTAAATGAAGATAGTAAAGTGATTCCAAAATTGGCATTCTATTTCAGTAATAAATCATCTTAAATAAGTTTGAGAATACAGGTTCTAATAATGGAGATGGGACCGAGGAGAAACGTTATGGCCCTATGGTGTTTGCAGGAAAGGGAAGGTTATCCCTTTATTTGTATAGAAAAGGAAATCATTTTCCACATAGGAAAGGAATGAAAGGTTATTCAATTGCATAGGAATAAGGAAGATGCACCTTTCCCTCACAAAGAGGAAAAAGAGAATATCTTTGAGCATAAAAAAAGAGATCCCACGTAACCAAGGGAAGGTTCCATTGTTTGCAAAAGGGGAGAAAAACAAGTAGCTCAAGGTTATATTTCGGGTTGTTGCATAGTAGTTAGGGAAGTGTGTCGCCATTCAAACCTCAGTGAGCATAGATCCCTTACATTTATTAGGGAAGGTGTTTGACCTTCCAGAGTTCGTTTCCCTCCCTCATCAAAGTGACTTACACATGTCCAACGGGAAAAATTGGTGTAAGTGGGATGTTAATAAAATATTGCATCCTTACTATACCTGATGTATCTGAAATTCTTGTAACATCTTTCCTAGAAAAATAAATCCAAACAAGTATTCTTATCCTTTTATGATGATTTCAGTTAGTCGTGCTTACTGTAAACAACTACAAATTCAATCAAAAGGATTTTGAAGGTCCTTCAAGGTTTGAGAATATTTTTTAGCTACAATAAGTTGGTAATGGGACACCATATTGTGTGTGACCACCTTGTCCTTTCCTCTCACTATTGTAGCTCCATTGAAATTCCATCTCTAGTTGAAAATGTATACATATCCATATGCATTTTCAACGTTTTATAGAAACAAACAATGATAGAAACAAGAGAAAAGATGTTTCCACTTAGTGTAATGGTATAATGTACATATTAGTAGAATATAGCCCATGAATATTAGCATATAACCATATGCCCTATGCATTTAGCTATACCAATTATGCCCATGGTTGAGAATTATTGGAAATGTTCACAGAGAACCCTAATGATGGTGGGTCATTGGTAATTAAGGCGTGAATCCATATGGTGACAATGTTTGCAAATGTAATTCATTTGTATAACCCATGTTTACATTGAAACTACAACAAAACCCACCAGGAGTGAACAATTTGTTTGGAGAGAACACGAAAGAGGTATCATGGCCTAAGACATAGAAAAATACATCCTAAGTATATTGATACACAATACATCCATATAAAGGTTATCACAAGACCCAATTTTGAAAGGTTCCCATTGCCCTATAAATGCATGCCAATAGTAGCATTTTCAAACAAACAACAACATTTGAAACAATAGACACTCAACACCCAACAGTTTCACTCATAACCAAGCATGTGACAAACACACAACATTCGACAATTGCATAAGTGACCATGTGTGACTCAACAAATACCCAAGAGTCAAACAAAGGATATCCACGTAGGATATAAGGTACTTAGGTATTTTTCTATTTTGAGGATTCAATTAATTCAAAGGAATGAAGCTTCACTTAATTGACAAGCCTCAAGTATGGCTAAAAAAGTTGGAGTTAATTGATACAAAGGTCGTTTTATTAAAAAATTGCTCTGAAATTATCACAACATAGAGCCTGCAGTCCTCAAGGAAGAGATGATAAAAAGAAGAAAAAGGGAAAGGTTAGTAATGTTGCAAACAATATTCATGTTTCAAAGGATGTTATTTTTTATGATGAAACTAATATTGACTACCTATTCTAACCTTTGAATGATTGAGTACATAAAATGAAACCTCTTAGATTGGTCTACTACCATAAGGAACATTAAATGAATTTCTCAATGATGGATTGTTGTATAGGAGAATTCAACAAAAACCTACTTTCAGTTCAACATTACAGTGACAATAACCAATTATAGGAGAAACAATGTCGATTTTGAGAACTGTAGGATGATAAGCATCAAACAATATTCAATGCTAAAGACACCACATGCATCTAGTGTTACACATGGATG
>ML814904.1:14480-41879 GCA_009831015.1 Picea engelmannii | reverse complement strand
TTGTCTTTTACAATCTATATAAATAATGTTCTTTATTAGTCTTCTATTTTTTCCTTGTTCATATGTGTTCCTCAAAAAATTAAAATTTCCTACATTTTCCACTCCAAAAAAAGGCCCTTCACTGGAATAACCAAAGTCCTTTTATTCACCAAAGAGGCCTCCCCTTCCTTGAGCTTAGTGAAGGAAGATCCTTCCCTCCCTAACCAACATGATCTTACCTAAGCTTTGAAAACATATATATGATATTTTATTGGATCACATTGGCATACTACCATATATGAGTTGTTACATCAATTGTTCTTGTACCATGTCACTTGCCACATCAATCCTCATTGGTCCCTTTAAAATGCCACCTTTCCCACACCAGAAGTTTAGGTCCTAGCGTATGAATGCAATATTATATCCTTTTTGTAAACCTTGTCACCTTAACTCTTTGCTTGTCTAATTTTGCATGTAAATATTATTTTATGATTGTCGCTTCAACATCAAAACTAATAGATCGTTAAATGTCTTGTTAAAATGACTATCAGAAATTAGTCCTTTCAAAATACCATACGATTTAAGATTCTTCTCAATATAAAATCACAATTTTTCTTGGGAATTTGCTATAATTCATGAGTTCAAAACCCTTTGAGATTCATTTGGATCGGGTCATCCAACAATCAAAACTCCAAACTTCCAAATACTCACTTGAAATTACAATGGTGCTCACAAGCCCTACCTTGGTGTTCCCCCAAAAAATATCATATTCAATATTACAAATAACCTACCTCGGTCGATGACATACAACTAAATTGATGCATTAATACTCATGAAATTGAACTATAAAATTTTCTTGGAGTTCAATTTCTTGACTCATATCCAGATACTGGAACCCACAAAATAGCACATCAATTTTTTTAATTACTAGAACCAAAAATCTACACAAAAATTTTGATTAATTAACAATAATTTTTTTGTTAATTCATCAAGAGGCATGATATAAACAAAAATCATGACATGACAGACTCAAGACATACAGATGAATGGAATCACATGATTGACTGGTGGTAGATTGAAAGTTTAACATTATCCAACCCATTGTATGTGGTGTATCTCAAAGGCACAAAATCAAATCGCATACAACATACAATTTCAGGTTTTGTATGTTTCGCAATGGAACAAGAGACAGTTTTGATTTGTTTTGTATGATACATATTGAACCTTTGTGCCTTAAACCTGGCATTTCTTCTGTGTGTATCATATGATAGAAACGGTCAACACTATAGGAATACTTGATGCCTAATTTTCCCCAAAAAAATTCTCACAAAATATATTAAAATTTTCAAATTGGTATAATGACTTCTACAAAACTTGCCATTTGGAAATTTCACTAGAATAGGAACATCTCTTCACAAAGTTCACTTGCTCTTTTGCATTCATTCCATGTTTTAATTTTGTGCAGCATTTAGTTCATTTATGTGTGCTTCATTAAATTTAACCAAACAAAACATGTAGCATGGGGACATAATCACATGCAATAGATTCAAGGATCTATACTTTATCTCCTTCCATCACCTAATATTTTCACACAATAATCCTATAGGGTCACTCTTACAAGTGTCCTAAAGCTAACTCTTCCAAATATCAGTGGAAATTTCAGGAAACATTAGTATAATTTTTATGTATTGTTGACCCATTATCTTTTGTTCACTCCCATTATACACATGGTAATTGTTGGTTATCCATTAGTGCTTGTATGTTTTTTTTTAAATACTTACAGTGTGTCGGTCTTCCGACGTCCCATTCGTCTAACTTTTGACACTTTTTTGATGGTAGAAAATGTTGCAGGTATGGAAAATTCGTCGATGCACTGTTTGTGGAGTCGAAATATCAACAACTTCTTTTGTCGTCATTTAAGATCAAAAAAAAGATTGGTCGTCTCTATTGCGAAGAAATTTTCCATCGTAGTAGAGATGACATGTAAACCATATGTTTCCATCAGAAGTAAGACGAAATGTAAATATATCTCGGAAGTGAGGCGACAATTTATGTTACTATAAAATTGATCCTTCGATGACATGTGTCCATTAGATACGTCGGAAGTGAGACACAAGAACATTTTTCAGAATTGAGACAGTACCAGAAATGACGTTTGGAGGGGCCAATGTTTGTCATGATCCCGACAACATCACGTTGGAATTACGTCGAAAGGTTTGTGGGAATATGACCCAAATTTACTCGTGATTTATTTCTTCCTCAATCATTTGTGCCCATGGAGTGCTAATATCTTGATTGGGCTCAACATTGTGTAACTTCCTTGGTTTGGAGTCATCCTTAGCTCTTGGGGCATAGAAAGGTTCTAGCTTACAGGTTGAAAGGTTAGTCTCGATTTTTGCAACCACCTCTTGAGCTTCTTCAAGAGTATTTTGAACCTTGTCCCTAAGAATGTATCCAAAATGTCCTCAGAATGATTTCATGTATAGGAAAAGAAGATGATATTTTCTAGGGTGGATTTTGCTAGGTATTTGTTGGAGAAACTTTTCAAACTTGGCATCAAACTCTTTGAAAATTTCATTCTCTATTTTAATTATTTCATTAAGTCACATGAACAATAAGTTAGGATCCTCCTTGGCACCCCGTATTTTGAGAAAGGTCTCTTCAAACTGTTGATGTTAGTGGTAGCATCGGACAAATACTTCCGCATTGGCATGTTTATAGCATGTGGAAGTCGTTGGAATCCTTCTATCATTGAGTTTAATTTAGTTAAAAGAGTAATTATAGTAAAAATGTTTTTATTAGTTAATTTATTTATTTAAGGAAAGTGCTCAAAGTAATTACCATGTAAATATCAAGTGGGTGTGAGAAGTAATACCAATCATTTATCACTTTGGAGATTAGGAATAGATTATAACTCATAATTATAAAATCAAGGCTAGGGTAAAGGATAAGGTACTTTTTATGAGATATCAGGGTCGGATACTTTGATGAGATGTCAAGTTTAGATCCTTGGTGTGATACCAAGATCAGGATCTTTGGTGAGATTCCAAGATCAAGAGACCCTTGGTGAGAGACCAATGTGGGGAACTTTAGTGAGATTCCAAGGTTGGGATATTTGGTGAGATTCTGAGATTAGGTATCTTGATGAGAGATCAAGGTTGAACCTAGAAAATGAGGACTTTTTATAGTGTGAGGAGTGTAGAAGCAAAGAAGGCCTTTTGCCTACACAAGACTAAGGATATATCATTGGTTGGGTGAAGATATTCCATCCAGGTGTTTATGCAAATAGGGTTGGATAATGAAGGGATATGATTCAATATCTTATATAAGTGGAGAAGGACTTCCATCTACAGATCATACAACCCAAGAAAAAGAGAGAGCAAAGGTAGTTGCATGTGGGTTTCAATTGATTGAAGCCACAGGAAATGGGTGCATCGTATGGAAGTGTACATACAATATTTTTGTACATGTATGCAGGTTTAAGTGGAGTTAGTCACATATGTATGCAGGTTTGTTGAAGGAAATGCATGTACACCTTGAAAAGCATGTTGGTACAAGGTTGTACAGCAACATAGGCATTGCCAGGTTTGTTTGCAATGTATATCCTCTTAGTGGGCCATTTTCCATGTTATGAGATCCTTGATTTGACCTTAATAAAAGAATCTAAATGTTGGTTTTCCCTTTGGGGTATTTCTAGCGGTTTATGCCCAAAAATATTGGTGCCTTGTGCATGAGATTTTGGTTTCCTAGTTTATGCTTTTGTTGCATGTTTAGTTGATTACTCAGTTGTGATTTAATTCAATAAGTAATTTATTTAGAATTAAATTCCAGGTTCTAGGTAGGGGAAATTCAACATGGTATCAGAGAATACCAAGGGTTGTTAGATAAAAATCAACACAAACCGGTCCCAAGTCTTAATTATTTTTCTAGGGATACTATTGTACCACCTCCTAGCATCATTGGTGAAAGTGGATGAGAAGATTTTCATCACCACATCTTCAGCATCATCAATCAAGGGGTTAAGTTGGAAAAAGGCCCAAAAGTTATCCAAATGTTCTACAACAGTAGTCACATCGTTAACAGAAAACTTGGGAAACCACTTTTCAAACATAGGAGGCATCTATCATGGGTATCTTAGGATACCATACATGTCTAAAGGCTTGAAGATATTGGATACCCATTTATTTTTATCCATTGTAAGCAAAGGAATGTTTCCACCAAAAAAGGATTTTACTACAAGTGAGTTGTGAAGAAGCCTTCTCTTGCAGGTCTTAGGAGGGTTAGTGTACCTCCTTGAGCTTTGTGGATTTGCAAAATGGTCCCTCTAGGATCATCAAAGGAAGGTGATGGAACTACCCTCAATCACAAGTACATTATTCCTTTTTTCTTATGATTTACAAATGCATGTTCACCGCCACATCATCCCAATTACGATGAAGGAAACAATCATTTTTATGTCACATCCATTGCGTCGCAATTACGACGGTCCAGACATCATCGCAAGATCGATGCCACTAGTCATCGTAAGAGAGACGAGTGTGCCCCAATCACTTTGTAAAATTCATGTCACTTGGTCATTGCAGTTGCATCGCAAGATCGATTCCCTAGTGAAAATGGTTCAACAAACAAGCAACAAATTGGTGATGAACATGTATGAACCCATCGATGAAACACTGACAAACTTGTAATGCAATAGTGGCATGGTGGCTTTGTCTATGATGTTTCCTGGCTTGAAAGAAAAGCATTTTTTCATCGCAATTACGAATCATATTCGACAACCATATGATGACCCAATGACAAAGTGGCGACGAAACATTGATAAAGGTTCGACAAAAAAATGACAAACTTGCGATGAAAAATTGTGAAAATGTTCGAAAAAAAAGTGACGGAAACGTTGTATGTCTGACGTTTTCTCTGGGCAAGAAGTATTCTCAATTAGTCGAACTATCGATGAAAAGTTGTGTCGATGTTCCGACGACTGGGAATAATTTAAAAATATATTTATAAATGTTTGTTTATCCAACATGTATAGAAAAGTAATCACCATATCTATGAACTCCATAACCTAGTAGTACAACATCTCTATATTATAGAAAGATCATAACGTAATTATAGTAATCATTATACATAGGGAATGTTATCAATTGCAATGCATTATATATCATAGTTAATAGTACAAGTTCTTATCAGTGTTTATTATTTAGTATTCCCATTACTTATAGCTTAGATATGAATTGTGATCATATAGCTCATAACTAGTCTTAAAGAAGTTGTAATCACAATTGTTTAGTAAGCATCATCATTATACCATAAACATGCAACTTATAATTGATATCGACCCTATGTAATCATGTGAATCACAAAGAAACTTATCTTCATTATGGAAACAATGTGAATCGATATATCTAACTAACCTTTACTAACATGATTGAATAGTAGAGGTAATGTGGACACTGGTAGTAACATAATACAAGTTGATGATTGGTTATGGATAGTAGTAAACCCATTGCACTTGGAGCTTACATACGTGTTGCCCCGTATAGAGATTATACAATGATTGCATTATAATCATGCAATCTACATAACATATAAGGATAGCTTGATTACTAGTATAGCTTGGTTAGCTTAACTATGAATACTATATTGCTTTGATTAGGCTTGATATGTGATTCCAGATAAGGGTATTAGTACTACATGATGATTCATGCTTATGAGTGCTTGATACAAACTATGAGATTTGATATCTCTATGAATATGAGTAATACAATGGTACTAGCTCTGATTAGGTAATGATATTTAGTTGTAATATTGGTGTTATCATTGTTAAAAGGGTATTGGTTCTCTAATTCATGTAAGCTCTTAGATAAGTGTGATGAACTAACCCCATTAAAGTAGGAAGTCCTATCGATTCATTCTAATAATGTGTGTTCAACCATGAATCTCCTCTTGCTACTTGGAATTGGGTATATGTATAATATCATGAATACCATGGCCTTACTACTACTCCATCGACCATGAATGTTCACTTGCTATCATAGATTCTAGTATGAGATACCAATGGTTTCGAATAGTGGGAAACGTATGGATTACATAGTACGGAAAAATGGTTGTATATTATGCAAATACATCTAGTACTCATCATATCTAGTAATTAGGGAATACAAGGTAGCTATCATCTTATCTTAGCCATTGCTTGTTACTAATGTCGTATATCAATAGGGTTTAAATTGGAGCTATTCCATTGAGTAATCATATATTACTAGTAATTCCATATCAATGGTGGTATGACTCTAATCAACATTGTTACTATTCCATTGCTTGAATCATATATTGTATAAAGTTGGAGATTCAATAGAGTTCATACTCATAACACAAACTAAACACGAGGTATAAAGATAAGCAAGAAGGTTTATGTAACTAATACTAGTTATTACAATCACAAAGAGTTCAATCATCTTGATTATGTAAATAAGGTATACCCTATTATGTAATCATAGCTATTCCATTGGGTTCATGGTAAAGAGACTAGTAAGTTGAACAAAGAATGTATTATGTATAGTTTAAGCATGAAGTACTGCCAATAGTTATGTATTCTACATAATTATCTCTATTCTCTAAGATAGTATCGATATTGATCTATTCCCATTATGTGTAAATCAACTTAATCTGAATACAGGTCAATATTATGTAGTAATACTAAGCACGATATAGTGTAATCATAGCATTAGTAGTAATACAAGTGAATCTGTGTACATATGCCTTTTTACCTATAGTTAATACATGATGATCAAACTCCATTACCTTTATATATGTATACAGTGATCACTAGTTATGGCTTAATCAAAGGCTTAATACTAGCTCGAACATGTTACGGTCCTTGTATCACCTATGTTAGTTACATATCATAAGTAATCCCATAATATTAGTGGAATAGAAACATGAGGGTAATATGTGTTCAGGTTGTTGTAGTCCATCTAATATTGAAACTAAGTTGTATTTGATTACCAGATCATCTTAGCTTAAAGTCTTTGATTGCGAGCATCTACATATCAGCATACTACTAAGACCATTGTGATTATTAGCCATAATACGCCTATACCACTCTTCATTTATTACTGGATATGTTGTATGTAATGTAATTTGATTCATTGACCTTATCTTATGTGTTTACCTTTGTTATGGAATTAATTATATCTAGTAGTGGTATTGATTATCTTTTAGTTATGTTAAAAGCGTAACCCATTGATTAGACTAGATGCATAGCACTTGTTTCCCCTTATTCTCTATGGTTCTAGATCATCGATTAATCAGTACTAGCAAGTGATCTAACATAGAGAGTATATGAATACAACCATTAATTATGCATAATACGTAATGGGTTATAGATATCACCATTATTTTCCCTATTTGGATATGTATCAGGCTATTGACATATGAGTGCAATGAATATGGAATAAAGGGTGAACATTTACCCATATATAGGAAGTGGTGATCAGACTCAACCCCATAGTTATACAGATTAAGCTACGTGTACTATGATTAAGTAAAAACCAATGAACAAACATAATGACTAGTATTAGCTTGAACTACAACATCATGTAACCATAAGCTGGTATCGACACTATTCCCATAATCTTCATCATGTTCAGGTAATGACGTATTCCACTTCTATGAGCTTAAGCATATTGAATATGGATGAGCATGTAACCCTTTCCATGATCATTGAATACTAAGAGCTTAGATAAAAAGGAGTGCCATATGTAACATATGAAGATGATATGATCTAACCCTAATCAATCACACATATTTACCATACCTTATTCACGGTATTCCAATACAACCATCACTATTACTTAAGATTATATACCTAATATGTAAATAATTATCACTAACACTAAGCTGGACTATCAATACCATAGATACTAGAAGATTATGTATGTTTTGTACACACTAGTCTGTACATTTTTACCTGTATATATGACATAAATAGTACATAGTAATAGTAGTACAAGTTAGCTTATGTTCTAGTTTCATATTACACATGATTAACAAGGATAACCATTCTATTATGTTCAATTATTCCACCTATTGTATTCACATAATATCTAAGCTCATAATTACAATGGTAGTAAGATAATGTAATACAAGTGATTCCACTACTGGTTATGAAGGTTACACTTATCTAGCTTCCCTAATCAATACAGGTTAGTTATAAGCACAACATAAGATCATAGAATATAGTGTATTCAAAGCTTATATCATTATAAGTAACATAGTGTTCAATATAAATGTGTTTAATATGAAGAGTTACAAGCCTATTCAAGATTACATGGTTAGAATTCATGACCTGAACTATTCACATAGATAACATGTGGTTAACAAATCCAATTCAAATGAGAAACAAGCTTAAGTTTTCATAGTTAAGCATAGTGTAATTGAACTCCATAAGTAGTAGTATTATGCATAATATACAAAAATATGAAATCGTAATCATACTAGTCTTAAAGATCATAATGATTGAATATAAGATAGTGATACATTCCACTAGTACATATTGAATAAGTTGTGTTATACCCTTATATAAGCTTATGGACCTATTGTTGTAGGAAAATCTCCCTGCGGACAGGTGGATTACCTCAAAGAGCTTGACCTTAACTCTAAGACAGAAAATGCTTAACGTGGACACTGACTTCCTTTCAAATCTATACAAACTAACACATGAGAAGGAAAGAGAATAGAAGTACCTCTTTATTGACGTTTTTCCCTGCACGTTCCGAGTTGAGATCCGATCCTTTGCTCCTCACTGAGTCCTATAGACAAACAAGATACGACCACTTCCTACTCTATTGATATTAGCTTGAAAACAAACCTATCTATAAATGATAAGTTCATGTAACATTAGACACAAACTAGAAAGAAACAGGCCAAGTGTGTCATATTAATGAGAATAACGACATCAGTACTTACAATCGTAGATGCGAATGTGACAGCTTCGTCAAGTCCCCTTCATATAACCCTTGCTTGAAAGATCCACAACCTGGATGACAGCAGTTTCACTGATCACTCTCCTTTGGCTGATTGTGTGTTTCCTATGAGATCATAGGTTTCATGCTAGCAATTCTTCCCCCTCTTCACCATCATAGAGCTTGCTTATATAGGTTAATAGGAGCTTAACCTCTTGAGTTATCTTTAGAACAGGTTGAGGAACTTCCTCCTTAGATCAGGGATCCTCTGATGGAACCAAGAATTCGAATGCAACTGCCTTCTAATCTTGAAAGATCCTCCCCTTATTCTCCTCAACGGGCCAACTACTGCCCCAGATTAGGCAGTGCTCCCTCAAAAGGGGCATCAGAGTGCTATAGCGCTCCCTAGGATGTTTAAGGGAAGCGTTAGCGCTCCAAAGGTGGATAGAGCTCCCTCAGAAGGGCAGGAGAGCATTATAACGCTCCCTGAGGCCTTATAGGGGAGCATTAGTGCTCCTAAGACTGATATAGGGGAGCGCTCACCCTCAGAACCTTTGATTAAGAGCTCTTCTCAGGTGTCAAGAGTTCCTTGACTTCAGTTAACCATTTCTTCTTCTTCAAATCAAGTGTATGAGATATTTTAAGTGCCTCCTTAGTGTCGTTGGCATGGCAGTATGCTTGAACAACATTTGCGACACTTGTGAACAACTTGCGACACTTGCGAAAGTTGTAAGGAAGATGTGACACTTACAACAATTGAGAGGAACATGCGACACTTATCCAGTTGAGTAATTTTGACGTGTAACAGAATGCCCCCCAAAGTATGAAGTTAGAAGATGCGAACTGATAACTGAAATGCTTTGTAGATGTTCAAGCAAGGGTATAGACTCGGAGAACCTGATGGAAGCTGCACACAAACATCCAACAAATATCATGACCTATTTCAAAACCCAAGGCAGGCATACCTATGCTTGGGTGATCAAGACTTGCAAGATATGGCCGCCATCAAATACACTGCGGATCCATAATTGTATTGATAAAAAGGTATAGCCACCGAAGATACAATGTGGATCTATACTCTGATGACTCAAACTGATCGTATCCACGAAGAATACACAATGGATCTATGAGATGACAAGACATAGCCACGACCAATACAAAGTGGATCTATGTGACAGTGTATGTGTTCTTTGTCCAATAGAAACTCCTTCACAGCCTGGGAAAATCATATATCAAAGTGGTTACTCAACCTAGGGTCTTCTTACCAATCCCAACGTGGTACAATCCTAACCATGTGAATAGATGTCTTGATGTCAAACATGGCAGAAACCACTTGATTACTGGTCAATGGTGTGAACTATTAACAAGTGCGAGGGAGATCACCATTAATGTCAATGATTCCCAAGGTACCCTAGTACATTCCAGCGAATGTGATTAGATGAGCTGAAGTTGAACACCCGTGGAATCATTTGATCAAGGGTCAATTATGTAGACCTAATGTCAAACGTGAGGAGGCCTGCCATTGAAGCATGCAGGTCCCAAAGTACTAACTGGTTTCTAAGTCTGATTCCCGGATAATGCGTTGAAGTCGACAGGAATAGACTCATCGAGGGAGGGCCTTGATGTATCCCCCATCAACGACATGAAACAAACATAGATATGTAATCGGTGGATCAAATGGACATGGACTGACACAGGTTTTGAGGCAAGATATTTGGGATGGCTGACTCTCGAGGCGGATACTTCCCTTGAACACTGAGGCACAATAGCAAAAACGTGACATGGACCAAAACTATGAAATGGATACTGTGACTTGCGTTGGGTGACCCAAAGGAGCGAAAGGAACTCAAAGGATTGGCTCAGTGTAGAGGTTTAGTGGATTATGATATGTGCAAATGACAAAGTTCCATGTTCAAGGGCGACTCTAAGAAGTGTTGGATGATGTTCTCAAGAGACTACTTGGCTTGCTCCTTTCAATTTTTTCCCCCATCCAGATAGATGAGTACCTCTTTTTGATTAAATGAGCTCAAGGAGGATAACACATTCTTGATATAACTCACCTTCGGTAAGTTCCTCTTCCTTTGTTTAACGAACCAGAAGAAGTAAGGGTTCGGTCCCATATGGGTCTGTTGATGTGTGCTTTAACGAGTCCAAAGACAGAAAACTCGAAGGTTTTTTGGGATTATAGAGTTTGGAAAAACACTCAAAAGATAACTCTCTCAGTTCCTTTTTCGTACGGTAGTCTAACAAGACCGAAAAAGAGAGAAACTATCGCTCGAAAGACGCCCTTTCTGACCTTTTAACGAGTGTGAAAGGAAGCAAGGTCACTCGACAATCTTTTCATATTTAGAGAGTCTGAAAAGGGTTTAAAGTAGACTCTAGGGGGGTTCCTTTTTCGTGTGTTCGTGTATCCATATGGGTCTGAAAAAGAGATAAAATTTTACCTGGTTACGTTCTGATATTATCGAGCTCGAGAACGAACTAATACTATGCTCATAAGTGTGACAAGGTGAATAATCTGTCAGAACTGCCAGGAAACCTGCGATGTC
The DNA here is from genome assembly GCA_009831015.1 of Picea engelmannii. NCBI lineage: Eukaryota > Viridiplantae > Streptophyta > Pinopsida > Pinales > Pinaceae > Picea > Picea engelmannii. The sequence continues at coordinate 30,388 of ML814904.1, read as the reverse complement.
AGAACTACAAACCAGGGATTTAGTGAAGCCATTATATTATTAGAGAAACCCATAAATGACCATACCTTATGAAAAATGAAAATTTATAAATAACAATTCATTGAAAATTTCATTTACCATTTCATTTTGCAAGGATTTTGGAGTAGTGGAAATTTTCAGTTTGAAGTGGATCTTGTTTTGTTTGTTTCCGGAGCTACAGTTGACCATTTCGCTTTCCGTTAAGACCAGGTAGACGTCCATCCCTTCTTCTTTCAAACACATGGTTTCACATTCATTTTAATAGCATCATTTATTTTAAAATATGAAGCCCTAAGTTGCCCCAAATAGAACCAAATCAGCCTCTTTCAAAATCAATGGAAAAATGGGATTCTTTTACAAAAAATGTTTTAGAAAAGGGTGGCCAAGATGCCAACGCCCCAATAGTCAATTAGATAGGTCATTTTTTGGCAAAAGAACCCATGAAACATCTTCCCATATGCCCACATAGCCCCAAATTCATTTTGATTTTTTAAAACGTTTTCATTATTATTTAATGAATGTTAAATGGCTAGGGAGGGCGTGGTAATTATAAAAGAGTGTGTGGTCACTTTTAAATGATGTGGGCACCTTATTTCATGTTTTAAATTGATTTTGAAAATTGATGAAATTGCCAAAACGTGGGAATAATGGATTTCTTTACTTTTTGTTTTGTAGGTAACTTCGGCAACCATGATCGAGTGGAAAGAAAGAGAACATAATATGGATGACTTAGCTGCCTTGCGGAGTCCTCGCACACGGGTCACGTTGCAAGCTTGTGGTTTGCTCAAATTCTTCAAGTTGCAAAAAATGAAGAAAGAGATCTTATTGCTCGAGCATATGATCGGCCTTTGGGATGTTGCAGAACAAGGATTCTGTATTGGCACACATCTTTTAACCATTGAGTTAGAAGACGTGTATTTTTTGACTGGCCTCTCGAAAAGAGGGGTCCCCATATCTTTCTTCGGGCAGAGGGCACTACCTGAACAAGTGGACGTGTATCTGGCACGCCACTGTATCCCAGGAGCAAGGCTGGTAGGGGGTAGAATCCCTATCAAGGATATTTGAGAACTGCCCCTCCGGTCTATATTGTTTGCTATCACGAACGTGACAGGCAGTACTAGTGCACATCTGGCATCAAGATCGCAGGTGGCTTATGGTGTTCAGTGTTTGGAACCAACACTGTTCAAATGGAGTGCAGGATTCCTTTGAAATGTGAAGGAACAGATTTCACGGTGCAGGACTGGACAGAAGTAGTTTGGTTATGGATCATTTTTGGTCTCATTTTTTCTAGAGTGCATCCCCCAGATGCAGCCTCAGATAGCACTGGCGGTGCGACCAGTGGATGAACTGAGGATGCAGAGGTGGACTAGTCTGTCTCCAAGGCTAGTATCAGAGTCAGAGTTCCATTTCACTAGCGATTTATTTGCCTGGATGAGACGGCATTATCTCTGGACAGAGGACTTCCCTTATGCTGAGGTAGATTTCCGTGGGAGCATGGATTTGATTTTGCCCGCGGGGGAAGACTGGGATGTTTCAGGTAAGAGACTGAGCCATACCTTATCTAGTTTTTGTTTTTTGAGTTTTTGATGTATATCTATTTTTTTTTGGGCATGTAGAAGAGTTTTAACAGATGTATGTTTTCAATGTGTAGACAAGGGAGCAGTGCGCCTGGCTGATATACCGGTACCGGGATGTCGCAGGGGCATCCCGGTTGTAGCAGATCCAGCAGTACCAGTGCTAGGTCTCCGGGAGGTTGAGAGAAACCTCCAAGGCCTCACGATGGGCATTCCTCCTTTACAGAGGGGAGAAGTGCCTTTACATCTGCAGAGGCACACTGTGGGAGTACCAGAGAATATCAATTCTCTATTGAGGCGCGTAGTGCATGCGGTGATGTGTTACTCGCAGCACAATGTAGTGCGGGGAGATTAGAGTCTATTCATTGATTATATTTTGTATGCCTTGTCAGGCGACGTTGTATGGGTGGAAAGGCCCAATATTTTTCTCTTCTACATACTTTTTGATGTAATCCAAACATTTCAGTCACGCCATATATATATATATATATATATATATACAGTTTCAAGTTTTTACAGTGCCAATGATTTGTACATGATGATGTTTGTGATGTGTTTTAATTTACATGTAATGTACAGTTTTGTTTTCCTTAACTCTTATATGTGGGCAAGATATCGATCCATGATATAATTTGCTAACGAATCTGAATCACTGTTAAGTTCTCCTGGAATGTGTCTATATTCAATGTAATCGAACATTCATTCAAGGCGGCGAACTTGTAAGTGGATACGTAGTAGGATAGGACTACGGATAGCGTAGATACGGTTGAGTTGATAGACCATGAGTTGGGAGTCTAAGTAAATAATGATACGGGAGATACCTAGAGAGGAGGCTTGGGTCAACAGTCCAATGACAGCGTGATATTCTGCCATATTGTTGGTTGCTGGTCCTAAGCAGATGCCTCCTGAACTCACCACCTCGTCAAATTGGTAAATAACCCATGTTGCCGAAGCAATGTTCTGGGTATGTCGACTAGCGCCATCCGTGAACCCAAAAAATATAGGAAAGGAAGACGTCATCTGTGCATGAAAACAAAAGCACAGTCATGAGTGGCAAAGGTAAATACTCGAGCATGCGAAAGAAATAGACACACCAAACTAAAATACAATAATGTACAAAGTACAGATACTAGGTGATCTAGGCATAGTACTTTTTAAGGTAAAGCCCGTTTCAGGGCTCTCCTAAGGAAATTCCATCATGATCAACTAATTCATAGGCACCTCTATGTAGAACACGCTTCACGATGTAAGGACCGTGCCACAGAGGTTCTAACTTTCCTGTCCCCAATTTATCGTGAGCTTGGTCATAAACGAGGACTAAGTCTCCTTCTGCAAAGGTCCGAGGGTGGATGGATTTGTCATATTGACTTTTGATTCATTTTTGATGTGTCTCATTAACGAGAGCAGCATCACGACGTGTTTCATCCAGCTTGGATAGATACAAGAATCATTCTTCTTCAGCAGGAGTTCTACTTTCAGTTTGAGTGATGGAATCTCACACTCGATTGGTAGGACGGCTTCAATGCCATAGACCAACTGGAAAGGAGTGAATCTAGTTGAGGTTTTCACAGAAGTGCGATAGGCCCAGAGAGCAGAGAACAGCTTTAAATGCCACGATGTCTTGTTTTCCCCTACCATGCATTGGATCATGGTTTTTAGGACTTTGTTGATAGCTTCAACTTGTCCATTAGCCTGAGGGTAGTAAGGGGATGATTTTTCATGACGAAAACCCAATTTGACATGTAACTCGCTCATCATATGGTTTTTGAAGTGTGCACCATGATCAGTGACAATGGCACGTGGTACCACAAAACGAGTTATGATATGGTTGAAAAGGAACAGAGCTGCAATACGACCATCGTTCAGGAAGGTAGGCATAGCCTTATCCCATTTGGTGAAGTAGTCGACGATGACGATGATGTAACCGTTCCCCCCGGCTAAGGTAGGCTTACACTGCATGAAATCGATACCCCACTTGGCAAAGGGTCCGATGGCAATAATAGGGTGCAGCGTAGTAGGGTGGGTGTGTGCCTTCTTGTTAAAGAGTTGGCAGGGTGGGCATTTTTTGACAGCCTCGATGCAATCTTTGAAAATCGAGGGCTAAAAGTAGCTGGCACGTAGAATTTTTTGGGCGGTGGCCATCCCGGAAAGGTGACCGCCACAAGCGCCAAGGTGACAATTGTTCAAAACGCGTTCAGCCTCCTCATGAATCAGACATCACCGAAGGATGGTGTCAATACCACAGTGGTATAAGGTGTCGTCGAGGATGAGATAATGGTGAGAGTGGTGACGAATGCATCGACACTCTTCACGAGAGATGTTGGGCTGAAAACGTTGGGTTTGAAGGTAGAGGAGAATGTCTTCGTACCAAGGATCAGAGGTGCTGATGAGGAAGAGAGATTCATCGGGGAGAGAATCTCTAGTTTCGATGTCTTCATCGGCACAAGGTAGAGCACAGATGAGCTCGGAAAACACCAGGGATTTTTTGGCTTTGGCCTTTGTAAACTCAAGATCGAATTCTTGAATAATAACGATCCATTTTGAATATTTTCCCCCAAGCACTTGACGTGTCAAGACGTGGTACATGGGGTTGGAGTCTGCGATTACCGTGGTGGTGCGTAATAAGATGTAATGGAAGAACCTCTAGACAGCGATGACGGCTTCCAGAGCCAGTTTCTCGACATGTGAATATCTGAGTTTGGGTCTAGATAGACTCTCTCTCAAATAATAAATCACATGTTCTTCGCCGTTAGGTTCCTTCTGAACTAACACCATCACAATAGTGGAAGTGGAGGCGGCCAAGTAAAGGATATAGTCCTTTGTATATTCGGGGGGATGTAACAAAGGAGCGTGGGTCAAGGCGTGCTTGAGAGCATCGAATGGCCGTTGGGCAGTGTCATCCCAAATGAAAGGGATGTTTTTCTGTAGTAACCGAATAAATCCTTTAGTGATCTCAGCATAATTGCAGATGAAACGACAAAGAAAGTTTGCTTTTCCTTGCAAACTTTGGAGTTGGGTTAAATTGGTAGGTGGGGGTAAGGCTAGGATGGCCTTAATATTTAAGGGATCCACCCTGATCCCATCTTTGGAGACAATGAAACTGAGGAGTCGACCGGATTCGACAGCGAAAATGCACTTGTGTGGGTTCAAGCGAATACGATAGAACCTGCATCGAAGAAAAACCGTCCGTAAGTGATCAATGTGATCAGATTGATTGGGTGAATGGGTGGGTAAATCATCGAGGTAAGGCTCCGCAATATTCTTGATGTCATGGAAAGCGTACGACATGGCCCGCTGGAAAGTAGCACCAGCATTTTTAAGGCCAAAAGGTAGCTTTCAGTAGGCGAAAGTTCCCCATGGGTAGATAAAGGTTGTCTTATGTTGATCATCAGGTAAGATTTCAATCTGGTTATACCCAGAAAATCCATCCATGAAAGAGAAGATTACACTCCCTGTGCAATTATCGATGATTTGGTCGATGAAGGGCGTAGGGTAGTTGTCCTTGGGACAAGCTTTGTTGAGATCTCGATAGTCAACACAAACACGGATGGTCCCTTGTTTTTTGGCAACCGGAACAAGGTTGGAGACCCATTTGGTTAAAGGGACGGGGTAGATAAATCCAGATTTGAGAAGTTTTTCAACTTCTGCCTTTATAGCTACGATTTTCTTCGGATGAACCGGGTGAAGTTTTTGTCGAATGGGTTTCACGTCAGGGTAAGTTTTGATTTCATGTATGACGATTGAAGGGTCAATCCCTGGCATTTCCTCATAGCTCCATGCAAAGATATCGCGGAATTCCTTGAACAAAGCGGTGTAAGACACCACTTCGTCGGGTGTGCAATTAGCACCAAGGTGAATGTTTTCCACGAAACCTTATTTGATCGAGATGTCAATAACGATCGTAGTAGAGATGTTACCCATGTTCCCCTCAGAGAGAGTATCTTGTGTGAGGATGGGAGATTGCGGAGCATCGGCAACATCGGGAGGGAAGACAGAGCATATGTCTTGGTGAATTTCTTCCAACGGCGGAAGAAAAGAGGATCGATGATGGTTGTCATCCCAAGGCAGATCGTCGATGCTAAGAATTTCCATAATCGATTCGTCAGAAGGAAAAATGTGGGAAATGTAATCGACGGCAGATGATAGGGAATCCAACCATGAGGGCATCGAGTAGGCATCGGGTGCCAATGAATGTGAATTGTTGGGAGAGGGAGAGGTCGATTGAATAGCTACGTATGCAGCCTCGGCTAGGATAAGTGGCATAGTGTCACTGAGCACATCGAATTCCAAAGGACTAGGTACAATCCAGGGGTCAGATGATTCCAAGGATTGATAAGGCATAGTCGAGATCATATTGATGGCAGCAATATGATGTGCGGTAGGTGGAAGTGGTGTAGGGAAAGTACCCATAAGGCTAGAATATTTCAATAAGCCAACACCAACGCTTTCATACGTAACTGGGTGGTCTCCCAAAAAAGGAATGTTGTTGGTGGCAGGGATGCGAGCGTCAGGTGTACAGAAATCAAGCTGATCGATGGTGACAATTTTTCTCTGATGGGGGGATTGTACACATCGAAACACCAACAAGGCGACAGTAGTCATAGCGTAGAACCAACTTCTTCCGAGAAATAGGTTGTATTCGAGGGGAGCATCGACCACCTCGACGTCAACGGTGACAGTTTTTCCACCCAACTGAACGGCTAAGGATTGTAATAATCCGTGAGGATGAAAACCTCGTCCATCGAAAGCGCGTAACATCGTAGTAGATTTGTTAAGGGCAGGCGATTTTAAGCCTTTCCAACAAGCTAAGGACATGACACAAGTAGAGGCTCCCTCATCCAGGATAGTTCGGTGGATTTGTTGATTGTGCACAACAACATCGATTTGGAAGGCTAGTTGGTGGGAGAGTCATGGTTGATGATCATCCATATTAAACGTGAGGTTGTTTGATGACGCAGGATCAAAAGTGTCGATAGCAGCTAAGAGTGTTCTACGTTGGCTGGGACAGTGTTGTAGAACTTCCAAGGCGGACATAGCACACGGTGCTTGGGCCAAATCTTCTACAATGTTGTAATTTTGGGCAGCCCGTGAATTAGGATTGAAAGTAGATTTCCGGATGGTGCTCTTAGGAGGGTGTAATATGGAGTCAAAAGAAGGTTTCTCAATCTAGAGTGGCCCGAATGGAGGGCTAACAGACAGAGGATTGACAGAGGATGGCAACGGGTCCAGCGGAGAACCGTTAGCAATCTTTGGCTTATCAAGTTTAACGGGCGTGTCATATGTCACAGAGTGAGTGGTTAGATTAACCCTGTTAAACATGTAAATGTGGGCACTTGTTGAGGCCTCATCATGGGATTGGTTGGAACTGCCCCCCGGCGTGGGGGTTTGGGCAACCAAAGATTGTTGTTGTGGAAAAGGCTGAGTAAGCACAGCGGGTTGTGAATTTCCCTTGAAAATTTTGGCCACTTCATCATGATGTGGACAGTCTCGGGTGTAGTGATTGTCACCACATATGAGACATGGGAATTTTGGTTTTCGTTGTGGTTGTTTTCCATCAGCAGGGGTTTGTGGTTGAGTTTTGGGTTGTTCATTGTTATTTTTTTTCTTTGGTTTGTTTCTCGCTTTCTTCTTGCCCCCAAGTTGTTGTGAAGGGGTTTATTAGACCGCATTCACCTCAGAGACCTGAGTTTGAGGGGGGGTGGAAGAGGGTGCAGTTGAGTTGGGAGAAGTCATCGAAGTGGGTCGTTGAATTGTTCTAGCCGACTGGGTAGCAGATTGGGTTTTGACGGAGCCAATAACTCCATCCGCATGGGAAGCAGACGATGGTTTGGATGGATCGTTAGTGGCATGGGTAAAATTCGGTATCAACTCGTACAGAGTACCAGATAGTGAATAGACTAAGTCTAAGTACTGAGCTCGGGCAATGACTTCTTCCTCGGTGACCACACCACCCATGGCAACATCACGAGCGATCTGGGGTAACAATGATTTTGTGAACCATTCTGCTAACAATTGGTCAGGAATGACTTCTTTGATTAGCCTTCGTCATCATCTCCATTCATAAATGTGATCGGAGATATGTATGGAAGTTTTCTGACGAAGGTAGGTTAATAGTTCAGTACCTGTCTCGTATCGAATGGGTAGTTGGAAGTTTGTGAGGAAGGACATGGCGAGGGAGTTGAAATCATGAAAAGATGTGCGTGGTAATTCAATATAGCATTTCATTGTGGAACCTGTAAGTGTTCATTGGAAAAGACACAAACGAATAGAATCGTCCATGAGGGAGTTGGATGAGCACCACAAATGGAAAGTCATTACGTGGTTATTTGGGTCTTCTCCGGACTTTCCATCGAATTTTGGGATATCAGAAGGAAGTTTAGCTGGAATAGCTGGCCAAACCGGAGAATGATAAATAGGATCATTCGTTAACCGAGACAAGTCTGGAAGATCCAAGGTAGCTAGAAAAGGCAGTTGTCGGTTAATCTGTGGGTAATGCTGGTGTGGCATGGGGACACTAGTGGGGCCGATCACTGGGTTATGTGAATAATTGTAACTAGTGGGCCCTCTTGTATGAGGTTGGTTTTGACCAAGGTACACAAGATTTAAGGTGTTCTGAGAAGCATGTGTGAGCGGAGGATAACCAGATGGGTTTTGAGGGTTATAGGTTGGGTTTGGCACTTGTCCATAAGGAGGTTGTTGTGGAGTCTGAGAATTGTATCCTGCCGAGAACTGTGGGTTTCCTTGAAAAAGGACATTCCACAGATTAGGTGCGGAAGACACATTTTGTCTGTGTGGTTGATGGTAGACTCTGGATTGAGGCTGACCCCCAGCATGAGGGTGCCCCCAGAATGGAATTTTTCCTCTGGTGGGAGGGTGCCCCCCGACTTGAGGTAGAGTTCCCAGAATTTGAGAGCCATACGTAAATGACTGACCGGTGTCGCCGAGTAGATTATGACCATCAAGACCGGTCCTTCCGGGTTGTTATATAGGTATGGAACTTCCCGGCATAACTTGAGTAGTAGTGGCAGTGGAAGCATTCAATGCCATGAACCCAAAAGGAAGTGTAGGTCTTGGTGTTATAGGTGTGCCAATCGCAGCTTGGTTGACCACCGCATTACCAGCAGGAATAGTCAGAATGTGAGGGACCATTGTAGAATGGGCCATCTGGAGGGGAAGAGTAGACCTTGGGCCAACAGACGGTATGTTCGGACCAACGGGTGGTGTGGCTGTAAAAATGGTGGTACCGGTAAAATGGTTTAGGGGTACGGTGTAGGAGATGGGCGCATCGGCACCTTCCCCTGTTCCATAAAGATCTCGCACCAGGCATGGTGGACTTCGAACAATGTATGCGGTCCAAAAGGGGTCATCATCTAAAGGGTTTTGATGAGACCCAGCCGAAATGTCAGAAGGATTGACGACGACAAATTCACCAGTGGAATTCAGTTGGAGGATACGTCTTTCATATCCCTTCGGAATGCGGTAAGCTTCCAGAGATTCTGAAACAATCCGAAAATTCTCCAAAGGAGTGGGAACTTCTTCCTGGGAAGTTGTAGTGTTTTGAACCTCGCTCTGTTGAGGAGATTGCTCCGTAGAATGAGGGGGTAAAGGGGTGTTTCCTTCCATATTTTCTAGAGGAAGTCCCTATAGCCTCCGCGAATGGCGTGGAGGGTCGATGTTGGCATAAAGAGTCGGCGAAAAAAAATCTATGGCCAACTACCAAAAAGAAACATCATACGCTAATATAAATCTAAGAATCACAACCAATCAAAGAGGACCTTCTTTTGATGACCGTACTAGTTGGTGATGAAATCCAACGTCATGTGATCAAGTCCAGAAGGGGCGGGGATAGGGTGGAACAATTACAATGGTGACCTGCTTAACGGAAGACTTCCCTTCACCGTCACCTTATGTAAGACCCTAAAGATTATGGCCACTAAGGTTACCAATTCACAGTCAGCCCCTGGGCGGGAACAGTCCACAGTCCAATCCAAATGTACGGGCACGGTATCGAGCCCGAAATCAATTAAAAGGCTTCCACACAGTAATTGTGGATTGACCTTGAAGCGATCCCCATAATACGATCTAACCACCACAATCAGTTAAACCATGGAGGGTTAGTCCCCATAGCTCACCCGAATGCGACCTCGTGCGTAACCCCTGTGTGAGAGGGGGATCCCAGGCAGACTTATACAATAATTGGATTTGACTCTCCCTAACTCAGGATGCTAATGTTTGTTTTGGAAACTTTGGAGAGTTATGCTCACAGCCTAATCCAAAGTGCTAAGCCTAGTCTATTGTTGGTGGAGAATCCTAGAAAAGAAAAAGTTATAAATAATTTTTAATTAGCGTTGATTTTTATAGTTGTTCTTTACTCAAAAAGGGGTGCATGGAAGTGAAACGAATGGAATTATGACTCATTCCCAAAAATGCATCAAAAATGATAAGCATTCATTTCTTTTCGATGAACATCTATCTAAGGGAGAGAGAGAGAGTTTTTTTCACTAACAAGCACTAATAAGGAGTGCCCTCAAACGAGTTTTCTTCAATCAAATCCTGATGTGATGCTAAAACTTTTGAGATGCCTTCTAACATACACAATCAATCATGAAGATGATTTTTATTGTTTGTATATGAATAATGATTAATTCAACACAATGCTCGTCTTGCTAATTATCTTCTTGGATGAATGAAAATCAGACCAACACAAGCAAGAATCTTACAAACAATACACCCTCTCATTGTGATCAAAACAAGAAGCGAAAGAAAAGAAGCAATCAAAGAGAAAAAAAACTTCACACCCAAAAGAAAAAGTCGAAGAACAATGATCTTAACTAAAACCAAATGGAAAGATATGTAGACCTTTAATGACCTTCACCAGCGTTTTTCGTTCAGTCGACGAGGAGAGAGAGACAATGCATGGGTTTCAAACTCCAAATGGAAGAAAAAATCAACAACGATAGTGAAGAAGGATACAAAATCCAAACAGCAAGATGTTTGTTCTTCAAGAAAAAGACAGATGTCAAAGCTGGAAAGAAGAAGGATTGACTCACAAGGTTACCCAGCAAGAGAGACACAGAGAAAAAACCCTGAAACAACAATTCTGGAAGGTTTATTGGCCAAAGGAGGGTTGGCACTCTGTTGCCAAAGGCAAGGAGCATTATAGCGCTCTGTGCAAGGCTATTAGGGAGTGCTGGCACTTTTTTAACATAGGGACAGGGGCGTCAGGTTCAAAAACTCCCAAAAATGTCAAAAATTCCAAAAATTGCAATTCAATCTCGACAGTTAGGCTGAGTATGAGGGGTTAAGGAGCCAATCATCTCATGAAACCAATCAAAAGAGAAGTGGACCAGGTCTGAAACAATCAAGGGGTAGAACAAGGTCAATGAGGAGAAATCAAAACAAGAAATTTCGATTTGAGGCTATCTCCCCAGTGGAGTCGCCAGTTTCTGTTGTAGGAAAATCTCCCTGCGGACAGGTGGATTACCTCAAAGAGCTTGACCTTAACTCTAAGACAGAAAATGCTTAACATGGACACTAACTTCCTTTCAAATCTATACAAACTAACACATGAGAAGGAAAGAGAATAAAAGTACCTCTTTATCGACGTTTGTCCCTGCACGCTCTGAGTTGAGCTCCAATCCTTTGCTCCTCGCTGAGTCCTGTAGACAAACAAGATACGACCACTTCCTACTCGATTGATATTAGCTTGAAAACATATCTATCTATCAATGATAATTTCATGTAACATTAGACACAAACTAGAAAGAAACAGGCCAAGTGTGTCATATTAATGAGAATAACGACAGCGGTACTTACAATCGTAGATGCGACTGCGACAACTTCATCAAATCCCCTTCGTCTAACCCTTTCTCGAAAGATCCACAACCTGGATGATAGCAGCTTCACTGATCACTCTCCTTTGGCTAACTGTGTGTTTCCTATGAGATCATAGGTTTCATGCTAGCAATTCTTCCCCCTCTTCACCATCATAGAGCTTTCTTATATAGGTTAAGAGGAGCTTAACCTCTTGAGTTATCTTTAGAACAGGTTGAGGAACTTCCTCCTTAGATCAGGGATCCTCTAATGGAACCAAGAATTTGAATGCAACTGTCTTCTAATCTTGAAAGATCCTTCCCTTATTCTCCTCAACGGGCCAACTACTGCCCCAGATTAGGCAGCGCTCCCTCAAAAGGGGCATCAGAGCATTGTAGCACTCCCTAGGAAGATTAAGGGAAGTGCCAGTGCTCCAAAGGTGGATAGTGCTCCCTCAGAAGGGCAGGAGAGCATTATAACGCTCCCTGAGGCCTTATAGGGGAGTGCCAACACTCCTAAGACTGATATAGGGGAGCGCTCACCCTCAAAACCTTTGATTAAGAGCTCTTCTCAGGTGTCAAGAGTTCCTTGACTTCATTTAACCAGTTCTTCTTCTCCAAATCAAGTGTATGAGATATTTTAAGTGCCTCCTTAGTGTCGTCGGCATGGAAGTATGCTTGAACAACATTTGCGACACTTGTGAACAACTTGCGACACTTGTGAACAACTTGCGACACTTGTGAAAGTTGTAAGGAAGATGCGACACTTACGACAATTGAGAGGAACATGCGACACTTATCCAGTTGAGTACTTTTGATGTGTAACACCTATGACTACCTATATATACTAGTATAAGAACTAAGATCATGAATAGTACCAATAATCACCTTGTTTCCCGCTTCATTACATCGCTTGTATAAGATGAACAAGAGCCATTGATTAGTAGAGGTTAAATATTGTATGTAAACACATAGTCTCTTATAGAGAAATGATTTTGTATTCAGTGTTACTAGCTTAGAGTATGATAAGGATCCATATTAGTGTAGTTTCTTATGCTTTACTCTATATCGGTAAGGTATACGCAAGGGTTCCACTTCGAACATGGATAGTTGATATAAACTCTTACTATTGTGTTTCAATAATTAGTGTTAGTGTCATGATTTTCAAGGTAGGGTTATAGGTTCGTCAAGAGTTTGTAAAACCATGCTTTCGTATTGGGAAGACCAATGCATTCCTAATTGAGTCATTGAGTGTGTATTTTTTAAAATATTTTTTTCCCATGAAATTTTTCAAGTTCTTTTGGTCATTGGTCTAAGATTGTTGATACAAAATATAAATTGGTATGTCAAAAAGAGTCAAGTCATAAATTCTAGGTGAAATTTTTTTGAAAGGGATGTCATGGAACATAATGACACATTATGAGATGTTGAGAGTCATAAAAGTTCATCATGTCATATGTTCTATCTTTCAAAATTATTTTCATACTTGGCCTGCAAAAAAGTGCACAGGTTGTGTAAATTCATTGCGCAAATTGCTTGGCGCTACCCAAACATTCATGTTATCCTAAATGGTCTAATAACACTTCAAATCAAGTTTTCTCTGCATATGAATATTTTATCCTCCCATTTTTTCATGAAAAAGACTCGTTTCCATTGATTAGACTCCTTTCCCTCAGTAAATTCAAAATATTCCACCTGCTATGCAAACTTTTTCTCACTACTATGCAAACTTTGTTCAGCACGCTACACCATATCGATATTACTGCTACGCAAATTTCACACAGTGGTCACACGCTACACATCCTCTATTTCTCAAAATTCTATTGTGCCAAAGACTGAGGGGTTCTATTTTATGTCTGAAAAATAGCATGTTCCTATATGCATGACATCTAAAGACTTTTTTATCGTATTGATGAGTCCTTTCATACAATTGAGTAAACCCTAATCTTGTTTTCCATTGTGTAAAGTTCCATGTCAGATATTTAGCCATTGAACCTCCTTGTCCTTACCAGTCTCAGTGTTTTTATATTACATCCACACCATGGAAACTCAAGAGGAAAAGAAATACAATAAAGGAGGCAGTGTGTTGAAATGTGAGCCAAAAATATTTGGTAAATTCTAATCCATCATTTAGGGTTTCCTTTGAAAAAGTTGGGTGCATGAGGTTTTGTGAAAAGATTCAAGGGTTCAATGTGTAGTTAATGAAGGAATTTTCCCTCAACTTCAATGGTGTCCACACAAATATTGTTGATATTACTTTCCAGGTATCAAAGGAGATAGTAGTTGTTGCAACCGAGATTCCAATTCAAGGGGAGAAATGGTTTAAATGTATGCCTCTTGATCCAAATTTCTACAGTAATTTCTTGAAAACCAAGTACAAAAAGCAGAATTTTGGTGCTACTATTCCAAGAGAATGCATATTGGAGCATCATGAAAGTTGTTAAGAGTGGTTCTATGATATTTCATTTGTGAGGGTAGGTTTGACAGAGTATACCAGTATCATATAAGGATGTTAATGCATTTCACAGAAAATAATATTTTAAATTTACCTTTTTACCTATACAGAAGCTTAGGTAAAATGTCAGACAGAGAACAGTTTAGGGATAATAAGCTTAAAACCAGTTTGTTTCATTTCTCTCTGGTAAAGTTACTAGTGTTGGAAGAACTCAAGAAATTGAACAGATATTGGGACTATTTCTTCTATTCAACAAGAATTCCTTTAGACCCCAAAGGAGACACTCCCTCATCTGTTGAGAAAGTGGATTCTAAAGATTCAAATGGGAAAGAGAAAAGGTATGCAAAAAAGGGCATAGGGAAAGGAAAAGAAATTCAAGATTCTTCACCAAGACAATAAGCTAAGAAGAAAGGTAGAAAGCTACACTTTGTTGATGAGTTGGATGAAACACCAAAAATGATTAGTCTAATTGTTGTAGGAAAATCTTCCTACGGACAGGTAGATTGCCTCAAAGAGCTAGACCCTAAACTCTAAGACAGAAAGTGCTTAACATGGACACTAACTTCCTTTAAAATATATACAAACTAATGCATGAGAAGGAAGGAGAACAGAAGTACCCCTTTTCACCATCATAGAGCCTGCTTATGTAGGTTAAGAAAGGATTAACCTCTTGAGGTATCTTTAGGGTAGCTTGAGGAATTCCCTCCTTAGATCAAGGATCTTCTGATTGAACCAAGAATTCGAATGCAACTGCCTTCCAAACTTGAAATATCCTTCCCTTATTCTCCTCAACGGGCCAACCACTGCCCAGATTAGATAGCGCTCCCTCAAAAGGGGCATCAGGGCGCTATAGCGCTCCCTAGGAAGCTTGAGGGGAGCGCCAGTGCTCCAAGGATGGATAGCTCTCTTTCAGAGGGGAAGTTGGGTGTTATAACGCTCCCTAAGACCTTATAGGGGAGCGCCAACGCTCCTAAGGCTGATGCTGAGGAGTGCTCACCTTCAAAACCCTTGTTTAAGAGCTCCTTTCAGGTGGTAAGAGGTCCTTTACTTCAGTTAATCATTCTCCCTCCTCCAAATCAAGTGTATGAGTTATTCTAGATGTCTCCTTGGTGTCATCATCATGGCAGTGTGCTTTGTTTGATGTTTGCGACAGTTGAGAGGAACATGTGACACTTACGACACTTATCGAAGTGAGCAATATTGAGGTGTAACACCAATCATAAGGTCAGATGTCAAAAGACTACCTATACTTTCCCTACATACATAATTTGTTGAACACACAGTTCAAGAAGTGGATAAAGATCAGGTGCAGTCATGAGAGAAAGAAAAAATAATCAGACAGTTACAAGATCATCTTAAAGAAGCTCAACATGGCATAGCTTAGTCCTATCATGAAAACGGGGAGATAAAGAGGAAATTGGTTGAAAAGGTTTCTAATATTCAAACTCCACACGATGAAATAGGTTTATAGAATGAATCGGCTTCAAAGGTTCCAGAAGGTTCCGAAGGGAAATAAATCAAGAAAAGTCCTAAAATAGTGGAGTTTACTAAAGCTACATCCCCTTTAACAAGATCCTCAGCCAGAACGATAAGTTCAAAATGTAAGCTTGTAGAGGAAACACATGCACAAGGCCAGCCTGTATCAATTGAAAATATCCATACTTCACCTAGAGAGGGTGAGAAAACTGTTAAGTGGCTCAACAAGCAATTAAGGGAAGCACATGATCTAATTATCCAGCTCGAGGAAGAGAACAAAATAGCAAAACTAAATTTTAAGAAACACTTTCAGAAATGTGGATGTAGTATACCTAGGGAGGTAATATGGGGTACCTAGGGAGGTACCGAATGGGGATGTGGTTATTTATATTCAATGTAAGGTGGACTAGATCCACTATATTATCAAAAAAGACTCATTATGGTAGTTAGATATAATAAAAGTGAGAAGGATCTCTAGAAGGTTCTTAGGAGATAGAGAGAGCTATATAAAGAAGTGTAAGCAATGTATTGAGGAATAGTGAAGAATATTGTCATTGTAACAAGAAATTATTG
>ML814904.1:0-12267 GCA_009831015.1 Picea engelmannii | reverse complement strand
CTTATGAGGACATTTGTTAGCAAAATGACCAATACCATCACAATTAAAACAAATTAAAGGAAGCTTACCTCTATACCTACCATTGGTTCCCTTGTTTAGTCTTTTGACGAAGTTGGCCACTTCTTCATCATCTTCTGAGACATTGTTGCTGCTGCTATATTCTTCTTGTTCCTTTTCATTTTTCTTTGATCTTTTGGATGCTTTGAAGGCTGCTTCTTTTACATCTGGATTTTCCTGTTCAGTTCTCATTTCATATGCTGTGAAGATTCCATGCAGTTCATCTATTCTTATTGAGTTCATATCTGATATTTATTCTAGTGCTGATATCTTAGGGTTGAATCTCATAGGAAGAGATCTTAGTACCTTTTGAACAATTAAAGATTCTTCGATTTCTTCTCCCAATCCCATGATTGCATTCACTGTTTCGAAAAATCTTAAGAAGTTGGCTGCAATATTCTCATCTTCCTTCATTTTTAGTTGTTCAAACCGACCTCTGCAAGTTTGAAGTTTTGCTGCTTTGACTTTTGTATCTCCTTCATAAATATTTCGAAGCTTGTCCCAAATCTCTTTGGCGGATTTACAATGTGCAACTTTGGTGAATACTGTTTCACTGAGACCATTCAAAAGTGCATTTGTAGCTTTGTAATTATTCTGACCAAGTTTCATTGCTTTGTCATTTGTTGGTGGAACTACTGGTACTGTGTATCCATCTACAATTGATCGCCAAATTTTAAACCCCTGTGCTTGTATATATGTATTCATCCTTATGCTCCAAAAAGAATACTTCTATCCATCAAAGTGTGGTATTCCATTTTTATATGAGTTGGTACTCTCCATGATCTACCTTTCAATGCTTAAACTGATTTCTAAAGGAGCCTTCTCTGATACCAATTGTTGGATTATTGAGAGGGGGGGTGAATCGGTAATAGCGTAATTATAATCCTTTTTCTCCAAATAATCCAAGTGTTATATCAATGTAGAATTATTATCCAATAATGAGCAATAAGAAATGAACAATCACACACATACATAGTACACCAGTTTTTTACGTGGAAACCCAAATCGAGAGAAAACCATAGAATGATTTATCTTATATGTCTTGAAGAATTACATTCATTGGAAGCACCAACTTCCTTTTTTTTCGAGTTGCAACTGGAAGGAGACTCCAATCCCCTAGTTTCTTAGGCTACAACCTGAGGGAAGCTCCAACTCCCCAATTCTATGGCTACAACCAGAAGGAGGCTACAACCCCCTATGTTCTCTAGCTACAACCGGAAGGTGGCTACAACCACTTGTCCTTTCCCTGTCCAACCGCCCTGAAGTAGAAGTAGAATTATGGAACCATTGTCACACTATCACTGTGAGATATACCACTGTAAACATGTACCAATAAACCTTAACCATGCATCAACCATGCATCAACATGTACCTCAACCTGTAATCAACCTGTACCATAAACAAGTGCATCAACCATGCACCAACCTGTACCAAACAATCTATAATCAACCTGTATCATAAACAAGTGCAACCAACCATGTACCAAGTATGTACCAATCATGTGTCAAGTACTCATCAACTATGAATCATCAATATGTACCAACATCATCAACTATACACCTCATGTATGTGCCAACTCATCAACTACTTGTCTCAACCATGTACCCAACTTGTACCTCAACCAAAAGCCCTCATCAATTTCATCATCCAAATATGATTTGTAACTCTGTAATAGACCTGGTGTATCTTGGGTCCATTACCCAACCTTTGTGCTACAAGGATTTGTTCAAGGGTTGATATCAATGACAACCAATCTTAATCAACATATAGAGCTTGCATAGTGGGTTGAACAAAGTTTGCATACTAGCTAGACAAAGTTTGCGTAACATGTGGAGTATTTTGAATCTGCTGAGGGAAAGGAGTCTGATTAATGGAAAAGAGTATTTTGCATGAAAAAATGGGAGGATAAAAATTTTCATATGCTGAGAAAACTCGATTTGAAGTGTGATTAGACCGTTTAGGATGACATGACTGTTTGGGTAGCACTAAGCATTTTGTGCAACAAATTTACACAGCGTGTGCACTTTTTTGCAGGCCAAGTATGAAAATCATTTTGAAAGATAACACATATGACATGATGACCTTTTATGACTCTGTACCTCTCATAATGTGTCATTATGTTCCATGACATCCCTTTCAAAAACCTTTCACCTAGACTTTATGACTTGAATCTTTTTGACATACCAATTTCGAGTTTATATCAACAATCTTAGACCAATGACCAAAAGACCTTGAAAAATTTCATGGGATAAAAATATTTGAAAACATACACACTCAATGACTAAATTAGGAATGCATTGGTCTTCTCAAGACCAAATCATGAGTTTGAAAACTCTTGACAAACCTATAACCCTACCTTGAAAATCATGACACTAGAATTTGGCTCCAATGGGGATGTTGTCCTCCCTGTGAGGAAGAAAAGAACAAAAAACCATGTGTATGACCATTGGGATTTATTTACTTTTGGATATTAACTCAAAAAGAATCAAAAAAGGAAAAAATGGACTGACTAACCTTTTACAAACTTGACATACACTAGAAAAATTCAACAGAACCTTAGGCCCTTCACCTCAGGCTTCAATTTCTACTGAATGATGACCTCAACTACTCTATCAGAAAATCAAATGGTTATTTACAATGAGATGAAATATCAAAATGATTTAAATAATGTAATGTTTGAGAAACCTACCATTCACAGGTCCTCCACTAATGATATCTCCATTGTTTTCTTTTAGGAAATAAACATTGCTTCCATGATAAGCTACAATTCTAAATGGTCTCAGCCAGAGGTGATCGAACTTTCCATGCTTCCCTTTATCTTCATTTATCGCATCCCATTTCAACACTAGATCATCTACCTTAAAATCATCAACATTTGTCCACTTATCAAAAACTTTTTTCATTTGATCCTGATGCAATTGTGTGTTGTTGTATAATTCTTCTCTCATTTGTTGTACATGAATCAATTGATTAATCCTTATTTGAATATTATTTGGTTCAACCTCTTGATCTTTTATCAATCTCATAACTGGCATCCCTAGTGAGGTAGGGGAAATTTCATTTGTACCATATACTATCTGAAAATGTGATGTAGCAATAGACCTCTTTGTAATAATCCTATCAACCCACAGTGCATAAATGAGTTTCTTGTGCCAATCCTTTTTGTTTTCATGTAGCAATTTTTTGATAATTCTTGTTAGAATCTTGTTGGATGACTCAACTAATCCATTACCCAGTGGGTAATAGGCTGTGGAATGACCAAGGGTTATGTTGTAATCATTGCAAAAATTTTCCATCCTCTTAGACTCGAATGTTGCTGAATTATCAATTATTATTTTCACTGGGAAGCCAAACCTAGACACAATGTTACTTTCCAAAAATTGGATAATGACAACATCAATAAATTTCCTTGTTGGTATTGCTTCAATCCATTTAGTGAAATAGTATGTAGATGTCAATATCCATTTATGTTGAGCTAAAGATGATGAATGAATCTCTCCTATAAAATCAAGGTCCCATTGCATAAACGACGATTCAAAAAAAAAATGGTTTTAAAGGTAAGGGCAACAATTTCCTTTTTCCATAAAAAATATGACATTCATGACATATTGACACCTCCTTGTATACATCAGAGAAAATGCTAGGCCAATAAAACCCTGCTCTTAGTATCTTATGCACTATGGTTTTTCAAAATGGTTCCCTCCATAGTCACCCTTATGGAATTCTTTGATAACTTGTTTTACCTTGTCTTCTAATAAGAAACATAGAAAAATCCCCCCTCGATCCTTCCAATACAAAGAACCATCAAGTATACAAAATTTAGCTGCTTTTAATTTCAAAAACCTAGCTTTGGTTTTGCTTAGTTCAGGAGGATATTGTAAATTTCTCAACACATATATAATGTCAACATACCATGGAGATTCAAGAAACTTCTAGGATACATGTGGTATTGATTCTTCCTTTGAATTTTCTGAAAGATATGCAATAAAATTTATTCCCAAGACATCGTAATTTGACTGTGTCATTAGTTTGGAAAGCCCTTGGCCTTTGATTAGCTTTGTAGGTTTTATCTCCAGATCGTACTCTAAAAAAATCTCTATCCATTTTGCTCTTCTTCCTTCAGGATCAAACTGGGTTATAATATCTTTCACAACATTACTAGGCACACAAGCAACATCATGAGAATGCAAAATGTAAATTCTAAATTCTTTGAGGGATTTTACCAGTGCATATGCTTGCTTCTCCATGATGTCGTACTTTAATGGGGAATATCTTAAAGTTATTCTGTAATAGGCTATGGGCCTTTCAAAATTCTGTTCATTCTTCTGCAACAAAATTCCAACAATAGTGTACTCTGATGGAAAAGAAAATAAGATGAAATCCTTTGTATAGTCCAGATTGGCTAATACTGGTGACTTGGTCAATGCTACCTTTATATCCTCAAAGGATTTTCTGGCTTCTTGAGTTGACTTTATCTCACCTCTTTTCCTCAACATGCTGGTAATGAACTTTATGATTTCTGTGAGATTGGGGATAAACCTCCTTAGAAAGTGTCCCTTCCAAGAAAAGACTGTACCTCTTTTTCCTCCTGGGAGTATCAATTTTCAGAATTGCAGCTACCCTGCTGCGATCTATCTTTATTCCTTCTTTCAAGATGATATGACCAACTAGCTTTCTCTCTTGCATTCCAAATTTGGATTTTTTTAGATTTAATGAAATTACAAATCTCCTACACTTCTCAAAAACCCTTTTCAAATGTTTTAAATGCTCATTTTTAGATTTTGAAAAAACAATAATATCATCTTAATAAATGACAATGAACTTAAATTTTTCATCAACAAAAGCTATATCCATAGATCTTTGGAATGTTTCCCCTGCATTCATAAGCCCAAAAGGAATTTTGGCATACATGAATGTATCCCAGGGTGTTGTGAAGGCTGTCTTCTCTTGATCATCAGGATGCACCATGATTTGGTTGTATCCAGAAAAACCATCTAGCATTGACATTTTTTGTCACCTAACCACTTTTTGCAAAATATAGTCCATCTTGGGAAGAGGACAGTTATATTTGAGGGAAACCCTGTTCAAATTTTGAAAATTTACACACAACCTTATTTCACCACTTTTCTTTCTGACATGAACTAAGTTGGACAACCATTTAGAGAATCTCAAAGATACTATAATCTTAGCATCAAACAATTTTCTTACCTCTTTCTCAATTAATGGAAACAATAAAGGATTAATCCTTCTCAATTTCCGTTTAAATGGTTTTTGATCATCTCTTATTGGAATAACATGCTGAATAATATTTGTGTCATAAATATTCAAATCTTCATAGATCCAAGAAAAAAACCTGGGAAATCCTTCATTAAGCTGATATATCTCTCCTTGATTTTCGGGCTGAGTGTCTTGGACAATTTGATGATTTTAGGTTTTTCCTGAGTCCCAATGTTACAATCTTCTATTTCTTCATTGTTTGGAGTGACTTTGGGGTTCCTTGCCACACCATTATTGTCAAAGAGATTTTCCAGTGGAACCAAACCCTTAGGGATGACATTATTTTTGCGTTGAACAATGTCTCTACCAACAATCTGATTTAGGAAACAATCTTCATTTGGAGACATGCTTTCATCTTCTTCCTGATCAAAATAATTTTCCTCATCAATATTTTTGTTGGAAAACTCATCAGTCATTTGGAGAAATATTACCACTTGTTTATCATCCTCAAAAATCTGCCAATACTTGATATTATCAGGTACTACTAGTCTATGCTCAAATTCAATCTCATATTTTCCGTTAGGAAACATATGAATCTTAAAAACAAAAGCTGAAGTGGCTAATGCATCATCAATCAAATTTTGTCCTCTTGCAATTACTGAAAGGTTATATTTTGTGAAACTTTCGAGTACATCAATAACTATATTTATGTATGCCCTCATCCTAGGATTTCTAGATTGATATATTCCCTTAACCTAATTAATAACAAGCTCAAAAATCCATGTACATCTATTCTTTTTTCCCCCAAATCTTTCAATTTGTTCAACTCCAAAACCAATGAATCATACTAAAACCATATTATTTGTACAATCAAAATAAAATTTATAAGAACAAAGATTTGAACCTGATTTAGGAGGGATTATCCAAACCCCTGCTCAAGGTCCCTCTTTACTAGCAGCTCCATCAAAATTCATATTCCACATTTCTTCATTCTCATTATTTTTCTGATCTGAAATTTTCTCTGCTTGTTGATATTCCTTATCTTTCACAGGGAGTTCAAGAGTATTTGGATCTTCTTCTTCAAAGCACAAGTCATTATAAAAAATTGAAGAACCAACCTCAGTGTCAATAGAATAAATAGGATGATTATTGGGTTTTCTCTTGCTACTCACCATGTACTTCAACAATAATTCCATGTATAGTCTCCTTTCCTGTCGAAAAAATGGTTTAGATGCATAGGACATATCCATATGTAGAGTACCCTTCAATTTAGTAGCCCATGACCTTGACAACAACATGCCAAAATTTGGAGGGATGTCAACAACTACTACATCCATGACCAAATTCTTTGATGGGATATGAGATAAAGACACAACTATGTCTTTGATTAAGCCTAAACACTTTACCTTCCTTGAATCAGAAGAGAAAAAATATTTATAAGTTCTAGTGATGGCCAAACCTAGTTCATCCATGATTACCTTTGGCATCAAATTATGAGATGCTCCTGAATCTAGCATTGCATTTTGTAAAGTCATATCATGAACTTTAAGGCTGACATAAAATGGAGGAACATCACCATCATCTCCACATTCTTCCACCCGAGGACCAAATAAGATTGTAGGGTGATCATCTTGCACATTCGGAGTATCAGATGATTCTTCCATTTTCAACATTTTGATGATTTGGCTTCTATATTCAACATTCCTTATTAACTCATTGAAAGGTACATAAATTTTTATTTTTTCCATCTCACTTTAAAATTTAAATTAAGAAGACCGAGTTTTCTCTACCTCTCTGGTGACTACATCCCTTTTTGTCTATGGGACCTTCTTTGGGGGCTCCTCTTTATGATTTCCTTTCTCCAATCCGTCCATTGCATAAATGTCTTTCTTAGGCTGACTTGAAGAGGGTAAATTAGCTTGAGGCTCTTTTGTAGGATTCCCCTTCCGAGGGTTTGCAATCACCATTTTATTTCTAAGATTATATTGCTTCTGAAACCGCATGATAGCATTTTGGTAGCCATTCTTATACTCTTCTGTTTCCAATGATAACATATCATCCTCTTCCTGCATAAACTTATCATTTTATTCCATAAATTTATCATGTTCTTATTTAGTTAGGAATACATCTGTTTCAACATCATGACAACAATGTATGTTATCTTCGAGAGATTCTTCAAAATTTTCATCAACATAGTTATTTTGGAAGGGGAGTATGATTTGTTGATCGCCTTGATTCCTTTGGTCTCTCTATCTAATATGTGTAACTGGTAATCTTATGAAATTAGGGTTCCTATGTTGAAGTTCAGTTTTATCTCTGATGGAAGTCTTGTTATCTAAGGACAACTTTTCCACCAACCTTTCCATAGTTTTTACCATTAGAACAAAATTTTCATCTGATGACTGGGAAGTTGAGGGTTGTGCTTCTCCTTGAACTTTTTTCATGTCAGTTTTAGGATTGTATTTAATCTTTCCCGATGCCATCAAATTTACATCTACTTCAATTACATCATTCATCATTTCATCTAATGTAGTATATCTCCTTTCCCTCAACAACAAAGAAAAATCACTTTCAAAGGAATCAACATAGAAAAGTTGTGTAGCTCTAGGAGGGGGTTTTACTTCAGGAGACATTGAATTATAAACCCTCATGAATTTGGTTGAAAAATCCTAAACTGTCTCACTGGGTGTCCTTTTCAAGTTATTATACCAAGTCAACAGTTGTAGAGGATTCTTCTTGTCTCCTCATCTTGCAAGAAAAGTTGTCTCAAAATATGCAAAATTAGGGATACTTGCTACTGGAAGAGCCTTAAACCATTTTATGACCTCACCTGAGAGACTTTTTGAAAAAAATCTCACTTTTACATCTTCATCATCTACCTCCTCAAGGTCAACAAAATCATTAAACCAATATAAATGTCGCTGAGCTGAAATGTTCTCTTCCGCATCATATGATTTAATTCCCTGATTATAATTTTGAGGTAGATCATGCAATTGAGTAGGTAAGACAAGGGGAGCATATCTTGCTTCCATGGTTTTAGGAGAACTTTGGCTTGGTTGAAAAATTTGACTGGGAATCACTACAATTTGAATGGGAACAAAAGAAATAAAAGATTGAAACTTCTTCTCATCAAACAAAATTTCAGTCAAGTTAGACTCTAACTTAGATCTAAACAAAGTCTACTCAAATTTTATTTCAAACTCAATATCATCAATGCTCTTCACTCCATCCTTAGGCAATGATAAATTTCTATCCATAAAAATACCTGATTCAAATGCCTTTTCTTTCCTTTTATGTAAGAGCTTATCAGGATCAACCACATACGTTATAGGTTCTGGATCTGGGTTTCTCCTAGTGTAAATATTCTCCGGAGCCAAGATTTCTCAATAATATTATATTTTTGCAACTGATCTTAAATAATGAAATCGCCAGGGTAATTTTTTCAGCCAATAGTATGTCTGATTCTCTGTTACCCTCATGAATCAAATCTAAAACGTTAGTTGTTCTTTCCCAGGGAAAATTTCACTTTCGTTCCCAGAAAACAATGCCAAAATTTTATCACTATGTAAATTGCTTGGTTGAAGAAGAAAATCACAATGGTAACCACAAAACCACTTTAGAACTGAAACTAGCCCTTTCAGTTGAGAGAAGGATCTCTCTTGTCACTTGGTCTCTGAAAGATAGGTTTGCTTTTGAGGATCTGTGGCTAGATATTTGCTTAAAGGAAGAAATTTATGAATTTTCCTGGCAAGAAGGAAAGGGAATATGTTGGACAATGGATTCAACTTTGAAGCAAATGGAACTATCAGTGAATGGTAGGTAGTACTATCAAGGAAGTAGAGGATGGATAGGTGATAATATTTCAGTTTTAAAAATTGCTGTTATATGATGGAAGATGGAGAAAAACAAATACCAACATTCAGAGAACCAACTATGATGAATTATGATTGAGTTAAGAAGAGGTGACAATACTTAAATTGCTTGAATCTAAAGCATCAATATCAGATGAATTTTAGACCATTAGTTTTCCAATCTAATCATATAAGAATTGCAGATGAAAAGAGAAAGAAAAATGAATTACATACATGAAAGAGAAAACACACTTCAAATCAACACCACAAGAATCTTTGGTATGAAAAGTACTGGACTTTTGCACTAATATTTCATTTAACTTTAGAAAATTTACACAATGTTCAAGATAAATCTCCTTTGTGCTTCTGCCAACCCTTTTTACATTCAAAATGATCAAATATATAAGCAAAATACATCCCTAATATAGAGAAGTCAAACTTCACTACTATCCTTTAATTTTGGATATAGTTATATCAAAGAAGGAACAAAATCCAAACTACTTGCTAAAAATAGAGGTTCGCTTTGACCATATTTAATGCATACCAATATCTTGAAAATAAAGATTCTCCAATATATTTTCGACTTTGAAATTGATGTGAGTCATCTAATACAACTGGAGATGAATCTGAGGTTGATTTGAAGGTTTACCAGGCTCCTTGACACATTTGCGTAGCGATCTGCTGCAACTCGCTGTGTAACTGCAACCTACAACAATTGCGTAGCGATTTTACACAACAAATTTATCTTCTTCAATAAACTTCATTTCGGTGGTGGTTGCAAAATTTATAGAGGCTGAAAATTATTGTTATATCATCCATCAAGCACTACCAAATGTCTTTCAATCATTTGTGTACTTACAACACTTATGTAGTGTGAGCTAGCTATGCAATTTCTGTACAATGCTACTTTTCCAGACAAAAAATGAAAACACATTAACCCTTAATTTATCAAAAGGAAAAACTGTGAAAACATGAAATCTATATTTCAGCCACCTCTGCAAGTAAGTCTAACTTTTCCCTGGCTTCATCATCAACTTTTATCCTTAGTTTCAGAGAGCTATTTTCTTTTCTCAATGACACATTCTATCATTTTAGGTTTCTCACTTGCCTAAAAAAAGTGCATTTCTTCTCAACTTTGACTGGGCATTTGAGAGAGCTGCACAAGCGTTGTTGATGTCTAGTCCATTATTAAGTACCTGAATAATATGAAGATAAATCTCAAAATAAACCCACAATATCAACAAGAATAATCCAAACCATTCACCAAGTACTAAATACAAGAAATAGAGAAAACCCTTGAGGTAGGGTAACACCATATATTATTCCTTATGGAAGGAATGCACTCCTCAAGCAATACTTTCTTGTTACAATGATAATATTCTTTACTATGCCTCAATACATTGCTTACACTTCTTTATATAGCTCTCTCTATCTTCTAAGAACCTTCTAGAGAGCCTTCTCACATTTATTATATCTAACTACCATAATGGGTCTTATTTAATAATATAGTGGACCTAGCCCACCTTACATTGAATATACATAACCACAATCCCATTCGATACCTCCCTAGGTACCCCATATTATCTCCCTAGGTATACTACATTCCATCCCCCTTCACATGTTTCATCCTCGAAACTCGAGAAGACACCATACAATATAACTGACTAAGCAATGTATCCAACTAGTACCAAGTACAACCTTCCATCCATCCTAATGGAAGATGAACATGCTGTCCAAATGCGGCCTTGCCACCTTGATATTGATCTGCATCATGCCTGTGTTTCCATGGGATTGTTTCACTAGCCTAATGTCTTATTGCAGTGTCGATAGTCCTCCATGCACCTCTTGATCAATTTCTTTTCTGGTGCCCTACTGGTACATAAATGTGTTCAATATCACGCCCTTGACTTGATGACTGTTGTTTCTCTATATGATGTGGATGGCGATATACAACAACTGTAGGAATCTCTTCTTTTTGCTTCAAATCTATAAGACATTGTGCCTTTGAGTCAATGACCTCCTTGGCTTCATTATTGTGTCCTTCCTGTATCTTTTCTTCATATCCTTCAATAGACTCTGCCTCTGATTCAACTTCATACTCTACAATAACTTCTTTGCTGGCGGTCCATGGGCCCATATTTCTTACTAAGAGACACATCCTGCAAGGTGATTTTCTTCTTCTTGTACCACAACTTCAAAAAATTCTTTTGCACATTAATATTAATGGTACCCATTGATTCTATCCAAGGATATCCCAAAACAATATACACTTCATCCATATCCATAGCATAAAAATTTGAATGCAACACATATTTTTCCATGGCGATCTTCAAATCTTTACAAATTTGAACATTTTCACCCTCAACCTGTGTTCTTTGAACATTCTTTGTAGGAACTTGTAATCTATTAACAAACTTAACATTGATAAAATTATGTAGGAAACTAGGGTTAATAGAAACAATGATATTTTCTTTATGAGTACATCCATGAACCTATAATATAGAATTTCCACATGAAAATAAATCCTTGTTTCTTTCTTTAATTTTGGCAAGAGACCATTTTTCTGAAAGGACTTTTTCAAATTCTTCATCGGAGAGTGCCATCATTTTTCTATAGCTAAGTGAATTCCACCAAATGGCTGCATCACCTTGTAAACTCAAATTTATCATCACTTTCCAATGCTCTTTAGTGAATGAATTCCTATGTTTTATGACTTCTTCAATACTAGGGACATCTTCTCTTCTTGTAAAATACATCTTGCTTGGAAAAAATATTCAACAAAAACTAGGGTGTAAAAATAACTTACTGCACAAATCGCGCAACTTTTTTTTTCATAAAAACCCTGAAAACTTGTCGAATTTAAAATGTTGATAACTTTACTTCCCAGACTCCGTTTCGGTCGATTTGTTTTGGAAATTGGGTATTTTTCCAACAGGAATTCAAATGTGCAATTTTTTTTTGCAAAATTAAGCTCAGAAAGTTTCATATATGAACCCGAAGTGCGTAGCCCTCTTTTTTCCCTAGAAAAAATCTGCAAAAAGAGCCAAAAATTCTCCCCTTCTTTGGCCAAGGAAAGTGCTATGATACCACTTGTTAAGTACCTAAATAATTGATACCACTTGTTAAGTACCTAAATATATCT
>ML814903.1:80119-92255 GCA_009831015.1 Picea engelmannii | reverse complement strand
TGGCCATGTGTCCAAAGTTGTTACATTTGTAACATTCCACTTCAGTGCTCAAGGATTCAAACTTGTTGTAAATTCTTCTTTGTGTTTCACTAGGTCTTCTTGAATAACCCCTTTGTGTATGACTCTCAAAGTTGTTATTGTTCTTGTTGTTAGCTCTGCAATTTATAGATTTATGTCCAAAATTATTACATGCATAACATAAACCAAAAAATACATTTTGACACCTGGGAGTTGAAGATCTTCTGAAAGGAGGTGCTCTTATGAATCCTTCTTCTTCTTGAGGCCTATATGTCTGTTGTTGATTCTGAAATCTGAATCTTCTCAGTGGAGGAGTGTCCCTGTAATATTTCTTGTATATCTTCATGTCCCCTTTGATTGTTTCTGCATAGCTTTTTGGATTTGTTTCTTGCTTTGTTGTTTTGGAGCTTGATCCCTTTTTTGTCTGATTGTATCCAAGTCCAGACTTGTCAAGATGAGATTTTTGACTGTTGATATTGTCATCCAAAACTTTTGAGCTATTCTGCATATTTTCCTTTTGAATATCCTTTCTTAATGTCACAATCTCTGCTTCCAAGTTTCTGATGATCCTGTCCTTTTCTTCTAGCCGTTCTTTGAGTGCTTCTTCAATTCTTTTATCTTCTTTTATTTGAACTTTCAATTCTGTGATCATTTTTTCTAGTTCTTGAGTGTCTTCCTTTTTTTCTAATTATGCTTGTAGTTTCTTGTTCTTCTTCTTTTATCTTCTGATAACTTCTATGGCACATATTAATTCTTCTTGAAATTCAACGTCTGCCTCTTCAATTTCTTCTTCGACTTCCTCTTCGGCTTCTTCATATTCTTCTTTGGAGTCTTCTTTGTCAGATTCTTTTACTGCCATGAATAGAACTCTTCTTGTCTGACTGTCACTGACTTCATCTTCATCTGATGATGAGATGTCTTCTTTGATGCATAAGATTTTCTTGAAATCTTTCTTTGTAGTTCTTTTGCCTTTATATGTATGTTTGCCTTTTGAGTAACCTTCATCGTTTCTATTTTTCTTATGAGGACATTTGTTATCAAAATGACCAATACCATCACAATTAAAACCAATTAAAGGAAGCTTACCTCTATACCTTCCGTTGCTTCCCTTGTTCAATCTTTTGACGAAGTTGGCCACTTCTTCATCATCTTCTGAGACGTCGATGCTGCTGTTATATTCTTCTTGTTCCTTTTTCTTTTTCTTTGATCTTTTGGATGCTTTGAAGGTTGCTTCTTTTAGATATGGATTTTCCTGTTCAGTTCTCATCTCATATGTTGTGAAGATTCCATGCAGTTCGTCCATGCTTATTGAGTTTAGATCCAATCTTTCTTCTAGTGATGATATCTTAGGTTTGAATCTCATAGGAAGAGATCTTAGTACCTTTTGAACAATTATAGATTCTTTGATTTCTTCTCCCAATCCTATGATTGCATTCACTGTTTCATCGACTCGTAAGAAGTAGGCTCCGATATCTTCATCTTCCTTCATTTTTAGTTGTTCCAACTGACCTCTGTAAGTTTGAAGCTTTGCTGCTTTAACTTTTGAATTTCCTTCATAAATATTTCGAAGCTTGTCCCAAATCTCTTTAGCAAATTTACAATGTGCAACTTTGGTGAATATTGTATCACTGAGACCATTCAAAAGTGCATTTTTGGCTTTGGAATTATTCTCACCAAGTTTCACTGCTTTGTCATTTGTTGGTGGAACTGTTGATGCTGTGTATCCATCTGCAATTGATTGCCAAACTTGAAATCCCTGTGCCTATATATATGTCTTCATCCTTATGCTCCAAAATGCATACTTTTGTCCATCAAACTATGGTATTCCATTTTTATACAAGTTGGTACTCTCCATGATCTACCTTTCAGTGGTTAAACTGATTTCTGAAGGAACCTACTCTGATACCAATTGTTGGATTACTGAGAGGGGGGGGGGTGAATCAGTAATAGCATAATTATAATCCTTTTTCTTCAAATTTTATATTAGTGTAGAATTAGTATCCAATAATGAGCAATAAGAAATAAGCAATCACACACATACATAGTACACTAGTGTTTTATGTGGAAACCCAAATCGAGAGAAAACCACAGAATGCTTTTTCTTATATGTCTTGAATAATTACATTCGTTGGAAGCACCAACTTCCTTTGTTTTCCAGCTGCAACTGGAAGGAAGCTCCAACCCCCTAATTTCTCAGGCTACAACCTGAGGGAAGCTCCAACTCTCCAATTCTCTGGCTACAACCAGAAGAAGGCTACAACCCCCTATGTTCTCCGGCTACAACCGGAAGGTGGATACAACCACTTGTCCTTGCCCCGTCCAATCGCCCTGAGGTAGAAGTAGAATAATGGAACCACTGTTAACCTGCCACTGTGAGATATACTGTTGTACAACAGTATCAACCTGTACCATTGCCTTGTATCCAATCTGTACAACTGCCCTGTAATCAAACTGTACCTGAAATGAACATGTATCTACAAAAATACAACAGATACACGACTTGTAGTGATGCAGCCTGCATATGTAAGAGCCCTATCTGTTATGCAGCCTGCATATGCCTTCTGAAACTAGGGTTTCCTTTCACTTGAAAACTTTTGACCCTCTATAACTTCTTTCACATAGATATGTAACCTGTCAATGTATCCAGACTGTAACTGTACCTTGTGCATGCATCCTCATACATAACCTCTACTCAAGGAAAGTATGTCTCTCTCTAGTCATGTTCCATATAGGTATGTGTAATCATGAACAAGTATAATATCCCTCACATGATCTTAGTCATCAACCCCTTTCTGATATTCAAATTCTCAATACATCAATAAATACAAGATCTCAACCATGTACCATAAAAACTCTTAGCCATATGCCAAGAAATACAAGATGTGCCTCAACAAGAAGTATCAATGATAAATATACCAACACTAAATTTTGTAGATCTGACTTATACAGAAGATCCCATGTAGCCACTAGTCTCTCTAGGGATAATCCTCAAATCTCCATTGACATTCCTCATGCATACATCAAAATCCAACTATTCATAGAAATAAGACATACCTTTTGAACCAATGGATGGATCTGATGTATTTGAGCACTCTAGACCTTCCTGGGAGCTTGATCTCAGAATCTAGAACCTTTGCATCTTCATCTTCTCAAGTTTCATGGCTTTATAAACATGTACTCACCCTATACACAGTCAGCCCACGTACATACTCACCTTATACACAACCAACCCGCGTATACCTTCAATGTATATGCACCCTATACACAGACAACCCGCGTATGCCTCAAAAAATAGGGTTTTCTATGAATCCAAGAATTTCACCGTCAACCCTTTGTGCTACCTCAGACGTTCGCCACTTCAGATGCATCCACAAGTATTTACAAGAAGCTTTACACAAGAAAATATATATACAATATGTACACGTGTGTTCTTAATGAGTGAGCTTTGCCTCTTATTTATATCTTCATGTAGCATTACACTTTCCTTATTTTAGGGCTTCTTCATTTAAAATAAATTCTTTTGCAAAGCACTTTGACCCTTGGGGGATTCTATAAGACTCATGAGAGATTCTCCAACTTCATATGGTCATAACTCTCTAACCGTGAGGAGTTATGTGACATTCCACATACCACCAGAAATGGCATGACAAGCACTATCCATCTAGGATATTTTCCCTGACAAATTCACTGTCCTTCAACTCATTATTCCAGATTTAAGCATGGGTTCTCTTACTCCGCAAAACGTCTTCCTGTGAGGGCTTTCACCATAAGGGGACCACTTTGGAGTTTATCCATATTTACTTCTTATCAACCATGACGAGACAATAATGAGTCAGCTTTACATCAAACAATCTAGGGTCCATTACCCAAACCTTTGTGCTATGGGGCTTTCTTCAAGGGAGGGTTGACATCAATGAAAACCAACCTTAATCAACAGTTTTTTAGTATTACTTTGTTGAAATAAAACTCACTTTGCTTGCAAATATTACCTCAGTAATAATCTTTTGTCATCTCTAAGAACTATGACGCGCATCTGAGAGAAACAATGTTGAAAGGATTCACGAGAATCAAGGAACCGTAGTGCAGTAAGCTGCTATCATTTCAAAAATTTCTGCCCCATTGGGGAAGGTTTCTAGGAGATCAATTTTGTTCCCTTCCATTAGGTTTCGCTTCAAGAAACCACTTCTGGAAACTATATGGGAAACTAGCCATTCAAAGCAACCAAAAAGCATTAGGTTGTTAAGGTTTTTGTTTCCAGCATTGAAAAAAAAAAGCAAGCTTCCCATTAGTGTTTAGATTAGCTAAATGAAATTAAAGTTCAATCAATTTTGAGCTGAAAATCACCTTGTCAAGCTTGAAATCGTGGCCTTTAATGTGCACTGTAGCATTTGTTGGAAACCCAGTGGATTCACCCCATGACCAGACGCTTTGTTACATAATCTATTTACTAGCCACATATGTGGTGACATAAGGGTCGTTTTCGATCAAAATGCATGCGCCATCTTGGGGGAAAACCAGATTCATGCCATTGTCACCTAAGGTATTTATCGGATCCTCCGAAGGAGTTTGATGAACAACAACTTATTCATTATTTTTATAAATGGTATCACAACGCCAAATCGCCAGTGGATGCTCCCTTCTATTCCCCCATCTTACCCAACAAAATCACCAACATCTTACCCAAAAAAATCATTGTAAAAATCCTTAGGGAAGCTGAAGATATCGTCCATCTCAACTTATCTCCAACAAATGTTTAAAAAACCTACAAAATCTTGGAAAACCTTTAAAATGGAACCCAAATACACACACACATATATAAACACCACACACACACACACACACACACACACACACACACACACACACACACATATAAACACCGTGAGGAAAAAAATGAAATTCAAATGCAAAATCAAAGAGAGAGACAAGTACGGCAAAATAGGCTAAATTTTTAATGTAAATCGTTATATTCAACTACTGGAAGTTTTTGAACAAGCAAGATCAAATACACAACAACTGTCCCCAAAGGCACTGGAAGCAACATACACAAAAGCCCCATAACCACCACAACACTACCTTGAACTACATACCTTAACGACTTTAAATATTCCTTTCCAAGATAACAACAAATCATTCCTTTGTATGAACAACAACATATCATTGATCTATATGTATAGAGGAGTAGCTTAACTACCAACTATGGTCTTTAATTAGCCTGGTCCAGACATTTTGAAAGCATTATAGATCTCTGCTATTAATGCTCTCGATCAAAACAAACCCAACAAATGCAATAAAATTCTCGATAAGAACAAACCCAACAAATGCAATAAAACTATCGATAAGAACAAACCCATCAAATGCAATAAAATCTGCAAAAAAACTGAGATACCTAGCTCAGTTCCTCCAGGTGTGTTGAGTATAAAATAACGGAGATAGAAACCAACTAAAGTCCCCTTGGCTATTACAGATACCTTGTTGTTTAAACTTAATGCATCATGGATAACCATTAAGATTGAACATCTCATTAGAGGATTTCTTGACCTTATTGTCATTAGAGGATTGCTCGACCTTACTATCTTCCTTGATTCCAATATGTTATCTAGATTGCTCACTTTCATGCTCTTTCCTCATCACGTCCTCCATCATCAGGGTGTTGTAGCTGAGAAACTACTCTCCCACGGAGTAGTGCAGGGCAAAGACCCATAGAAATCCAAGTCGTCGACTCCTGCTTGGAAGAAGTCATTGCCAAACTCTTTCCTGGATGAATTCACCGAGCATGGATTCTATATCGGGCACCAGGATGTGCAGTTACACAACTGACACTATTTTTCTCCACATGTTATCCATGCACTTTAAAACTTTAACTCCACGACAGGTGTTATCAACCTTCTTGGACAAGTAACTTAACCCTTCCCTCTGATCACTCGGTCCTTTTATTTTATTTTATTCCTAACGCCTTAAAGAACCTATGATCAAACAAGGGTTGCGTGGCAACGTAGTCCCTACCAAGCAGGTTACAAGGCAAATTGTGGAAAATGGGGTCGAATTGTAAATGACGAAAGTGTTTGGTGCAAAATGTATATCACGAAAATGTTGTGTGCAACATGTATATCACGGAACATGGGGCATAAAATTTCGTTAGCACTAAGGCGCGACCCCGCGGAGAGATAATTGGTTGAGTGTTGAAAGGACAACGGAACTATAGATGACACAAGTTTTGGGTGGAAGATCTATAATAGCGCATCGAAATGTAAATGACAGAAGTGTTTGGTGCAAAATGTATATCACGTAAGTGTTGTGTGCAACATGTATATCACGGAACATGGGGCATAAAATTTCGTTATCCCTAAGCCACGACCCCGCGAAGAGATAAATGGATAAGTGTTGAAAGGAATTGTGGTCGGTCGGGCTCATGATGTGATGATATAGCACGAATCAACGAGTTCGAAAAAAGTCAGGTTCAAGTTTAAATATATTTATTAAAATTGTATTTATATTAATGTATCGTAATAGATAATTTGTGGTCCAAATGCAAACCATGTTCCAATATGTGGAGGAATTGCAGACCAAGGAAGTTTTTGGTGCAAGATGT
Organism: Picea engelmannii; assembly: GCA_009831015.1. NCBI lineage: Eukaryota > Viridiplantae > Streptophyta > Pinopsida > Pinales > Pinaceae > Picea > Picea engelmannii. Next base: position 85,645 of record ML814903.1, on the reverse strand, counting down.
ATATAGTCGAACTGTAGATGACGCAATTTTTGGGTGCAAGAGAGATAATTGGCTAAGTGTTGAAAGGAACTACAGTCGGTCGAGCTCATGATGTGACAATATAGCACCAATCGACGAGTTCGAAAAAAGTCAGGTTCAAGTTTAAATATATTTATTAAAATTGTATTTATATTAATGTATCATAATAGATAATTTGTGGTCCAAATGCAGACCATGTTCCAATATGTGGAGGAATTGTAGACCACGGAAGTTTTTGGTGCAAGATGTATACAGCGGAACTGTAGATGACACAATTTTTTGGTGCAAGATGTATAGATCGGAACTGTAGATGACACAATTTTTGAGTGCAAGATCTATAATAGCGCCAACCCGAGGGTTGAGCGAACCACTGAGTTGTCACGAGTAGAAGCATAATATATATACAATTTGACAGGCAGGGCCTTACATCTCCTCGGGAGCCCTTGCGACGATCGTTTTTCCTCTCTACTATATTTCTCGTTACTTAGTCATTTTTTCCAAAAATGTCCCAATGGGTGCGTTGGCGGACAGACCGGTTCACATTTGCGCTTGTTCTTTTATATCATGACTCCGACCGACCGCTAACATCCACTTTGAATGATGAAAGTGTTTGGTGAAAAATGTATATCACAGAAATATTGTATGCAACATGTATATCACGGGACACAGAGCATAAAATTCCATTAGCACTAAGGCGCAACCCCGCGGAGAGATAATTGGCTAAGTGTTGAAACGAATTGCGGTCAGTCGAGCTCATGATGTGACGATATAGGACTATTAATTTAAATTGTATTTATATTAATGTAATGTAATAGATAATTTGTGGTCCAAATGTAGACCATGTTCCGATATGTGGAGGAAATGTAGAGCATGAAAGTTTTTGGTGCAAGATGTATACAACGGAACTGTAGATGACACAAATTTTGGGTACAAGATCTATAATAGCGCGTCGAACTGTAAATGACAGAAGTGTTTGGTGCAAAATGTATATCAGGGAAGTGTTGTGTGCAACATGTATTACGTATATTTATTAAAATTGTATTTATATTAATGTATCGTAATAGATAATTTGTGGTTCAAATGTAGACCATGTTCCAATATGTGGACGAATTGCAGACCACAGAAGTTTTTGGTGCAAGTTGTATACAACAGAACTGTAAATGAAGCAAGTTTTGGGTACAAGGTCTATAATAGCGCCAACGCGGGGGTCGACCGGGCTCTCGTAAATCGTCATTGAATAAGTCTTTTTTGGTTGTTAATGACAATAAGCGAACCACTAAGTTATCACGAGTAGAAGCAGAATATATATACAATTTGAAAGGCGAAGCATTACATCTTCTCGGGATCCCTTGTCACCCTATTTTGAAGCCCGTACGACCGTTTTTCCTCTACTATCTGTAATATACTAGATATAAAATGTATGTAGAACATAAATAAAATGCTAGTAATGGCAGAATAACAACAATATAACCAGAACATTCACCACAAAAACACTAAAATGATATAAGAATAACAATAGAAATAACACTTTGAATCTGAAAGCAATGTTCATGGGCCTCTTCAAGGGGGAAACCTCCAGTTGAGCAGAGCTCTTCTACAATAATATCCAAGCTAGGGTTCTCATACCCTTGACTCCTATTTATACTAAAAAGAAGCATCTAGAGGAAGATCCTTCTAGAAGCGGAAGATTCTATTAGGTCTTCTTACATCCGCCTTATTCTATTTTATTGAAAGGCCTTATTAATATTGACCTTTATTACATCTGAATATATTGTTCTACCTATGTGCGGGTTAGGACCCTAACATGTCCGCCCCCTTAAAAACAGCCTTGTCCTCAAGGCTTGAGATGAGGAAATTGTTGCAGAATGGTAGCTGGTTCCCAAGTGGCGTCTGCTGGAGTCGTATCTTTCCACTGGACTAGCACTTCCCTAATGGTTCTCTGACATAGGCGACGCTCACGCTGGTCCAAAATTGCTTCTGGTTGTAGCCAAATGGATCCTTCTTCAGCTAACTCTGGAAGGTTGGTTTGAATTTAACACTCAGCTCCAATCACCTTCTTTAAGCATGAAACATGAAAAATAGGATGTAGCTTCGAATGGCTGGGCAAAGCTAATTGATAGGCGACTTGTCCCACACGGTTGAGCACGGTATAAGGACCATAAAATTTGGGCGCTAGCTTCTGACAACGCTTGGCCTTGAGGGAAGTTTGCTTGTAAGGTTGCAGTCGGAGAAACACCTGATCCCCTTCTACAAATTGACATTCAGAGCGACCTTGATCTGCTTGTTGCTTCATGCGATTCTGTTCCATGACCAAATTCTCTTTGAGGGTATAGATCATAGCCTCTCGAGTTGTAAGTGTTAGGTCAACCACCTAGACCTTCGAGGCACCTGGTAAGTATGAGAGAACTGAAGGTGGCTTATGTCCATATACCTCTTCAAAAGGAGTCATGCGTGTAGTTGTATGGTATGAAGTGTTGTACCACCATTCAGCTAGGGGTAACCATTGAGCCCACTGATTTTGATTTTCCGAGGCAAAACACCTCAAATATGTTTCCAAACACTTGTTGACAACTTCTGTTTGGCCATCAGTCTAGGGATGATAAGTTGTGCTGAAATGCAATTATGTGCCTTGTATCTTGAACAGTTCTTGCCAAAAATTGCTTGTGAAAGTTGGGTCGTGATTAGAAACAATAGAGTGCGGCATACCATGAAGCTTGAAGACCTAATCCATGAATATTTGAGCCACCGTGGATGTTGTAAATGGGTGTTGAAGGGCACATAAATGAGCATACTTGGAAAGGCGATCAACAACCACCATGATGACGGATTTATTTCCCAATTTGGGTAAGTTGGTAATAAAATCCATAGAGATATCCTTCCAAATAGCAGGTGGAATCGGGAGGGGTTGTAGTGTGCCCGGTGATTTGACTGTTTCTCCCTTGTTGCATTGACACACATCACATTCAGCTACAAAATTACGAATTTCATGTTTCATACCATCCGAGAAAAAGGAACGTTTGACCCTGTCATAGGTTTTGGTGAACCCAGAGTGCCCTGCTATGGGTGTAGCATGAAGCTCAGAAAGTACCGTGGATTTAAGCTTTGATTGTTTACTTAAATACAAACGACCTTTGTATTGAAGTTCCTCATGGAGCCAAGAGTACCCTGGGGAAGCTAGAGCATTGGACTGCAATTGGTGGATCAACTGTGAACTTTTGGGATCTTGTAGCCATTCCTGGTGAATGACTTGGAGCCAATCTGGTACAATGAATGAAAGAGAAAAAATGGATCCTTCATCTTCATATTTTCGGGAAAGTGCATCCGCAACCACATTGTCTTTTCCTTTCTTATAAATGATCTCATAATCATATCCAAAGAGTTTAGTCACCCATTTGTGTTGTTCTGGGGAGGAAATGCATTGTTCCAGAAAATACTTGAGGCTTTGATGGTCTATCTTAATTTGGAACCGTTGCCCCAATAGATAAGGATGCCACAGATCCACGACATGCAGAATAGCCAACATTTCTTTTTCATAGATGGATTTGCCAGATTTCTTTCAGATAGTTTCTTGCTGGTAAAGGCCAAAGGTTGACCCTCTTGCATAAGGACAACACCAATTCCTTTCCCTAAGACATCACATTCCAACACAAAGGTATTTGTGAAATCGGGAAGGGCGAGGACTGAAGTGGTGCACATGGCCATCTTCAAGGTTTGAAAGGCTTGAGCAGCAGCTGGAGTCGAAGTGAAAGAGTTCTTTTTGAGGAGAGCAGTGAGAGGTGTTGCAATCTTCCCATAATTCTTAACAAACTTGCGATAATACCCTGTTAAGCCTAGAAATCCACACAAGCTCTTAAGAGTCTTTGGGTGAGACCAGTTGTAACGACCCTGCTTAAATAGATGTATAGGATTATTAATTATAATTAATTTAATAATCTAACTGTCCTAAAAGTTAGCTAAACAATAATTATTTCTTAAATAACAATAACTAATTAATTATTATTAATTAGTTGTTCATGATTGTCAAGGATTAATTAATTATTAATTGACTAATTAATTAATTAAGTAAAGGATTAAAGGGGGTTAATAAATTATATTGTTAAATAAAAGTTACGTACACGGAAAGCGATAAGATATTAATTAAAAGGGATAATATATTAATTAAAAGGGGTAAGATATTAATTATGAGGGGATAAGGTAATAAATGGGTGGATAAGGAAGTAAATGCAAGAGGCGGTGAAGGAAGGATATGGAGGGGAAGGAGGTTTACGAAGGGGAATCATTCTATGGGATTATTATTTTTCTTGGAGGTTTCTCTTGGATTGCAGAGAGGGGAGTTGAGTTCGGTAGTTGGATTGGATCAATACAGGCACCAGTTTGCTGGGGGTTTTGGGCACGGGGGCCAGGATATCCATATGATATCCTGGAGCTAGGAAGTTGTCCTAGTTGGCAGGGTGGAACAAGGTTTTGAGCAGTGTCTACACAGTTCAGCAGCGGTCAACAAGGCAAGCGGACAAACGGAGGGTTAGCATCAGACCCAGGTATTTAAAATTATGTATTTGTTTTAATCTGTTATAAAATTTTATTATTCCTTGATCAATTTAAAATGCGTAGGTGCTCAACTTAAAGGAATTATTGAATTTTACTGTTATGTTTGTAGAATTAATTGATGTTAAATACTATGGTCACTACACCAGTCTTGCATAGCTTCAATCTTTTTAGGATCCACCCTGACGCCATCTTTGCCAACCAGATGACCCAAGTATTCTACTTCTGAGGCGCCAAAAGCACATTTAGACTGTTTTAGGAAAAGTTGGTGCTGAGCGAGTAGATGGAGAACTCGATCCACATGAGCAAGATGGTTTGTCCAGGTTTTGCTATAGATGAGGATATCATCAAAGAAAACTAAGACAAAATGGCGGAGAAAAGGATGGAAGACGTGATTCATGAGGATTTGGAAGGTGGAGGGGGCATTACACAAGCCAAAGGGCATGACCAAAAACTCATAGTGGCCCTCATGAGTTCTAAAGGCAGTCTTGGGAATATCTACCTCTTTCATACGTATCTGGTGGTAGCCTGAACGAAGATCCAGTTTAGTGAAGAATTGGGCCAGACTCAATTCATCCAGGAGGTCATCAATGATAGGAATGAGGAATTTGTCTTTGATGGTAAGTTTGTTGAGGGCACGAAAGTTAGGACACATTCGCCAAGAACCTTCTTTCTTTAGGACCATGACCACAGGAGAGAAATAGGGGCTCATACTAGGGCGAATAACACCTGCAGTAAGGAGTTCCTGGACCATTTTCTCAATTTCATTTTTTGGGGAAAAGGGGTGACAATACAGACAGATATTGGGAAGAAGGATTCTTGGTACAAGGGGAATGGAATGATCATGAACACCATGGGAAGGAGGGAGGCCTTGGGGAGTGGAAAAGACCAATTGATGTTTAGAAAGGATGGCTTGGAGGTCTTGCGGTACCGAGGGTGTCTCTGTTGCTTGTATGGCATGGA